>PVJC01002290.1:0-81073 GCA_004026665.1 Murina feae | reverse complement strand
AGCCCGGCCTGTGCCCTCTCACAGTCTGGGACCCCTCAGTGGATGTCCTATGATGGCCCCAGTCTGCCAGGCGCCTTCTGTGTGTGTGTGAGTGTATGTGTGTGTGTGGCCACTGGGGACCTGCCCCCAGCCGCATCTGAGGCTCGGAGCAGTCCTCCTGTGTGTGTCTACCTGCTGGGGGCCTGCCCCCAGGCACACCATCAAGGCTTGGAGCAGGCACCCCCTCTATGTTGATCTCTCAGACTGTTGCCCTCCCCTGCATGTTGTTCTCTTTTTTGAGCATGGCCAGGGCTGGGTGCGGCCTGCCTCCCAAGCTTGCCTACTGCCCATCTTCCTTCAGCCACCAGAAAGCAGGGAAAACCCTGCCTCATGGTCAGGCCAGCCTTTTCCTGCTCCCTGATCCCCGGAAGGGACCTGGGAAGCCACCAAGCAGGCCGCCAACTCTTTCCCACTCACCCGGCCCCTGCTGCCTAAATTAAACTCCTATAGGCAAATTAATTAAGATTGCATTTCCCTCAAAAAGTGTCTCAATAACTGTATTTTCAGTATGAAGTTATTTTTTTCCAAAATTAGCTATTTTTTATACTGCAATCAAGTAAAAGCAGTATATAGGATTACTTGACAGTAACTGTTTTGAAGGAAATGAGATCTCACTGAAATTTCAGGCTTGCCATTTACTAGCTGATTTTAAAAGTTAACCTTTCCAAATCTGTTTCACGTATGCAGAGATGGTAAGAAGACTACAAAGGGCTGTTTTAGAAATTAAATTGATAATGCCTGTGCATATCTGTCATATGTTGAATAATTGATGAGTAAAGCTATAATAAAATTTCTACTGTAGTTGTTTTCAAATGTAGTTTAACCATAAAAGGTTTTTTTTTCAAATGTCAGAAGCCCCTTTACATGGAAGGGATTAACTCTGAGTTGCTCTGGGTTGAAGTACAAGAGAGGCACCCAATGCCTCCCAAACTCACTCCCACCCAGTCAACCCCTAAAGCAGCAGTTCTCAACCTGTGGGTCGTGACCCCTTTGGTTAACCTAAGACCATCCTGCATATCAGATATTTACATTATGATTCATAACAGTAGCAACATTACAGTTACAAAGTAGCAACAAAAATAATGTTATGGTTGGGGGTCACAACATAAGGAACTGTTTTAAAGGGCCAGGAGATTAAGAACTAAAGGATTCTGCAGATCACAACTTGAAAAGCACCATATCATCATACAACTGCCTTTCTTCAAGATGAATTATTGAATAAACAGAAGGATTGATCTTTATCCAGAGTTCTCTTCTCTAGAAGTTCACTTTTTGTCGGTGCTTTTGAGCATCCACATTCAAAATCCTATTCATTCTTTAATACATGCAAGGCAAGCCATTTAAATCCTTTGGTGAGTTTCAATCTCTCCTACTTTCCGTTCCTTAAGTTAATAATTGTGATTATTCAAAAAGTTTTTTACTACATGCACGTGCACGATACTTGCAAGCAAGTCCTATGTATGGACTTCCTCTAAGTGGAAAGCCCCCAGGATAACATGGTTTAATGAATTAATGGCATCGTTATGCAGGTAAGAAAAAGCCAGCCCTTACTTTGACTAACCCAGACCTGAGCTATGCATGAGTTGGTGGGCTGAGCAAAGGTTAGGTTTCAGCTCCCACCTAGCCCTGTGCCTGGGCCTTTGACTTTAGTAAACTCCTTACATAATAAACTCACAATAAACCTATTTACATATTATTCTCTTTTAGTTCCAACTCTAATCTATCAGGAGATACGTTGGAAACAAAAAACGGGTTCAAACTTATTCTAGGTCCTGTTTAAAGTGCACAGAGATTTCAAGTATAGGTAATATTTGAAAGCTATTTTTGTGCAATTGATTATTATAATAGGAGTTTTCTTGTATATCAAAATATCCCCCCCAAACCCACTTATGAGAGCATTTTAAATTTGAAACAATGGTTTGATCCAAAAGTTGAAGCAATGAGGCATCTCTGGCAGAAGGAGAGAAATACAGTTTCTGGTGTTAATTCTACTTTAGAAGAATAAGTTTTACAATTGTGAAGCATTGAACAATACCTATATTTAGGCAAGTATTTAGGCAAGATATTCCATTACTATAGGTACACATAAATGAGAAAATAGTCAGGAAGTAGTTACTCCATGCATAACAAATGAATGTGAAATATTGGATAGTGGAGAGCTTTAAAATTATATTTTTCAGAGGTGTGTGAGCCGGAAGCATTAGACTGGGAAAGGCAGCTCAGAGTTGTTAAGAGAACCCAGGAGGCATGGTCAACATCGAGGTCTTCAAACACAGGTTACACCAAAGTTTACCATCTGAATTCAACCCATCTGAGCCTTAGTATCTTCATTTGTAAAATGAAGATAATACTTCACTCGCTCACACACTTGTTGTAGGGAATAAATAAAATAACCTATATGACAGTGCCTAGAGCTGGAGAAATGTTACTTTGATCTAAATAATGTATTATTTAGGATAATTTAATCTAAATTTCATCTTTATTCACTTTGAAACCTGGAGAACCTAATCTGGGACTTTCTGCAGTGACGAAAATATTCGATCCCATGTGGCAAGACACCAGCTGCATTAGCAATGGAGAATTCAGAATGCAGTCAGTCTGACTGAGGAACTAATTTTTTTAATGGCTTAATTTTATTTACTTGAAATTGAAATTTGAATAGAGATGTGTAGTTAGTAGCTAGTATGCTATAGCTCACTACAGAATAGAATATGACCCTAGTAGGACAGTCTCATTATAGATAACTACGTTTTCATCAATTAGTTTCTAAGAAAGACAACATTCTTTTCTGCAAACATCTTTAAGGCAGGAGATTCTTAAACTAGAATGAATGGGCTACATAAACACCTTAGCTTCTTTCTAAAGACCCCACTCAAAGGGACCCACCTGGCTTCTGCTGCCATTTTATTGGCCAAATAAAGTCACATGACCAAGCCTGATGTCAATGAGCAGGAAGCATAATCTCCCCTGAATAAGATACTCTGCAGGGAAGAGGGAAAATGTCCTCTCATTTTACTCCTGCCATGCGATGTACCACATAGAAGCAGTCTCATCAACCTGAGTAATAGCTGACCAGGATAGATTTGAAGGGAAATCACAAAATAGGCCATTCTGGATGAAAATGATGGTACTTTGGAGATTCTTAGACCCAAGAGCATAACTTAGACCAAACTACCTGGTACAGTATGTGTATCTAAAATATTCATAATTACTATCAAAATGCTTTCTAAAGAGCTGTACATATGCCTGGACATTGTTTAAAGTGCCTTTTTTCCTGCATTCTTATCCAAAGTACATAGCAATCATTTCCAACATTTGTCTATATTATGGGAAAAAATAGGATCACCATTTTAACCTGTATTTTCTGATTTATACAAGGTTCCATCATACACTTATTATTCAACTGTAGTTAATCTTCTATAAAATGATTATATAGCCATTGTATTTTTTAACTAGTTATTTGCCATTTTATATATTTTTTCTAGAGAGCTTATCTATTATGACTATTACTGTTTTCTTTGTCCATATTTTAATGATTTGATTCTTCATGATGGCTTTCATCACACAAGAAGTAGCTAATCTATATAAATAAAAATGTAAATGTTCATTTGTTCAAAATCTTAAATCTCCGAAAGTTCTTCACCGATTGCTTTGAAATTTTGACACAACGTTGCATTTGAATATGTGCATGTTTTTATATACCTATTATTACATAGATGTCACACCTGTGTTTCTTTTTAAAAAAAAAAAATCATGCTTTTTTTAAAAACAGCACCATCTGTTGGACATAAAAGCAACACATGCTATACTAAATATTTTAGGATTCCATTTTAATGTTTCCGATTTATGATCCATGCAATTTAGTGACATCAAAGGAAGAATTGGTTGAAAAAGTATTTCCCAATATTCAAATCAATTAAAAGAATCATGATTGGCTGAGTGAACAAGCTATTCTTGTGGCCAAGAACAAAGATGTCTATGAACTTAACAATATTATTCAGTCTAACATTCAAAGTGAGGCAGTCACATACAAGCCAGTTGACACTCTTGTGGAAGCAGATGAAGCAGTTAATTATCCAACAGAATTTTTCAATTCACTCAATCTGCCAGGGATGCCACCGTACGTACTGCAATTGAAAATTGGTGTGCCAATTATCATGTTGCGAAATATCAACCAGCCAAAGCTTTGCAACGGCATGTGGCTTGCAGCAAAAAATTAGTGAGCAATGTTGTAGAAGCAACAATCTTGACAGGACCTTTCAAAGGTGAAGATGTCCTCATTCCTCGCATTCCTATGATTCCAACGGATATGCCATTTCAATTTAAGAGATCGCAATTCCCAGTTCGATTGGCATTTGCAATTACCATCAACAAAGCTCAGGACCAATCTTTAGAATTGTGCGGTTTAGATCTAGACATGGATTGCTTCTCACATGGACAATTATATTTTGCGTGTTCTAGATTCGGCAAACCAGACAATCTCTATATCTGCACAGACAATAGAACAACAAAAAATATTGTATACCCACAAGCATTGTGCAATTAAACATATTAGAAACGTGTGCTTTCTCTTTTCTTTCTTTTCCATTTAACCAGACTGAGCCACAGCAACGCGTGGCCGGGTACAGCTAGTGTATTATAAATTAGTTTCCTTTGAATTGAAATATGAGTCAAGCTTAATTAGTCACTACAGAGATCATAAGCTATTCAGCATGGCTCACTTAGAAGTCCAGATGAGAACTGCTGATTCAACATCTGATCCTGAGTCAGAGTACTCACCAAGAATGTCTATAAAAGACAAATGATGAATCAGAAAGATAGAAAGAAGAAAAGACCAAGGCCATAAAGAATGAAAAGTATTAAAAAATGAAGTAAGAATCAAAGGGAATGCAGAAATTATAAATTTATATAATCATAATAAAATAAATAATAATTGTCATTGTCATTGTTATTAGATAACATATATTAATAATCATGAAAATACTTATAACCAGTGTACATAGTGCAGTTTTTTCTCAATTTAAGCAATTCTTTCAGCTAACAGTCCTAGGGGGAGAATTTTTGAATTAAGGTTCATCATAGTGGCACTAATGAAGGTAGTGAAAATATGAAAATAATATATAGACATTATAATACTTATAATTAGACAATTAGATTAAGTAAAATCTGATATACCAATAGGTTAGAATATAATAAAGCTGCTAAAAATTAATCTGTATAAGGATGTGGAATCCTGAGCCAATATGAATGTTATTTTTTAAATTAAGCCTTTACTGTCTTGTTCAGGTTTTTCTCCTGTTTCAATAGAACATTGTCCCTCTATTCTAAAATTTATCAAGAGCCAATCACTTATTATTACCTTCTCTAGGCTTCAAGGTCTAGAGAGATGGATTTATGTGTTTTCACTTCTGACACACAATTCATGTTTTCTTATTCAAAATGCATTAATCCATTTCTTCATGAAAAATAGAAAAAAATTGCATGTGATCACAAATATAATTACATAAAATTATATAAGTAATTTGATACAGGTTAGAAAGAAACAAAGAAATAATTCTTACATCACAAGTGGGTAAAAATTTATTTATAAGAAAGGGGGTTATTTAATGCAAAATGTTGTAAAGAAGAAAATTGGCATGATCCCTATATTTTCCATCCAGAGATAATGGTTGGTAGTGCGGCACTCTTTTAAAACTTTACTGTGCCTTTTTTTTTTTTTTTTTTTTTGGTATATTACTGAGATTGTTGCACCTATAAAAATTTTTACTCTTCTTTTCCCCACATTTTCACTTTAATGTTCCTTTTTTTACAATTTATGGCTAAACCCACATAAATAGGCTGACCTAAGTGACCTAAGAAAGAGAGCCAGGCAAACCAAAGCTCTCAGGCACACATGTGTAGATTAAATGAGTGAAAACAAATAGTGGGGTAGTGAGAAGGCTAACCCCTATTTTGTAAAACTACTGTTTGGAATTCTCTGCTATTTTTTCAGACGGCCTCTTATTCTAAAAAACAAACAAACAAAAAACAACTTTGCTTTCTAGCCTGCTTTAGCCTGCTTGAATAATGAGGAAGATAAACTTAGCTGTTTGACCTTATAGGCCAGAGACTAGATACAGCCATACTCTCAATGCCATGCCAGGTGTATTTTTTAATTGGATAGAACTGTGTTGTTTTCAAGGCTAGCAGTGAGTTAACTGCTAGCACACATAGGGCTGGCTCTTTAACAAAAGGGGAAGTTCTGCTTGTAGCTCTGCTTAGAATTTGAATTCATTTTCTCTAAGCCCATCGAGGTGAATAAAGTGTGACTCCAAACTCTCCGAGCATTGCTTGCTTTATTCCAGTTCTCTCATCTAATATAATAAAAGAGAAACATGCAAATTTGACCGTTACCACCAGCCAATCAGAGCGGCTGTATGCAAATTAACCTAGCCAAGATGGAGGCCAACAGCCATGGAGCTAGAGCAAACCAGAGGATTCTGTTGCAACTGCCTGCCTAGGCTGGCTGAGCCTCTGCTCACAGCCACGCCCACCAGCCAATCAGAGCGGCTGTATGCAAATTAACCCAGCCAAGATGGAGGCTGGCAGGGCGGCTCTGCACTGGGAGTCTCCACGGCCGGCCGGCATAGCTGTGCCAGGTGTGTCAGCTCAGTGGGAGGGGGGGTCTGGCCTGGGGCCTCCTCGGGGCATCCAGGAGCAGCTGTCCTGGGTCTGCTGCCTAGCTCCACCCCCCTGGGGCTTCTACCAGGCGTGTGGGAGAGTGGGTCCTCCACGGGGCTTGCAGGAGCAGCCATCCTGGGTCCACTGCCTGGCTCCGCCCCCCAGGAGCCTCCTTAGGGCATCCAGGAGCAGCTATCCTGGGTCCACTGCCTAGCTCTGCCCCAGGGGCCTCCTCAGGGGCGTGCGGGAGCACCAGTCCAGGATCCGCTACCTTCATTCACCCCCCAGGGGCCTCCACAGGGCTTGCAGGAGCGTCTGCTGCACAGTGTGGAAAATCCAAAGCCAGTTCGCTGCCCAGCTCCACCCCGGGTGTGTTTGCTCAGCAGCAGGGCCCCACCGAGGGATCCTGCACCAGCGTCCGCCCCTGGCTTGCCACCCAGCTCTGTGCCAGGTATGTCCCCTCAGCGGTGGAGGCCCACCAGGCATGTGCGATCATGGGCCCTCTGGTGGGAAACGTCCAGGCCTGCACTCACCAACCCTCCCACCTCCCAGTGCACGAACCCTGAAGGGGCTGTGGACAGCCTGAAAATGGCCCTCAGCCCCTCACCCAGGCTGGCCAGGCATGCCAAGCAGGTGAACTTCCCCCCCGAGGTGTCCCAGACTGCAAGAGGGCACAGGCCGGGCTGAGAGACCCCCACCCTTCGAGTGCACAAATTTTTGTGCACCGGGCCCCTAGTTATGAAATAAGGAAATTTAGAAAGGATTCCTGAAAGACCGCTCCTGGAAAGAGAGGTGGTGGAACCAACTGTGGTGTTTATTGTGCTGCCCAGGCTTGTCTGACCTTGCCACAGTGTACTTGGCACTTACAGTTTATAAAGGTAAATATGTCATGTTCCTCGTGTTGACCTTAGTTCTTAGCAAGGTCTGAGAGCTTTGATTTGCCTTGCTCTCCTCCGTGAAGTTCTACAGATCATATGTCAGACTATTTATGTGGCCCATAAAGACCTCGATTCAATGCGAAGACCTGGTGCTCCTTAGATGGTAGAAAGGAACTTTCCATATGAAGTAAGAGAGTTGTTTCTCTTGACATGGCTGCTTGAAGGACATAAAATCCAGAATATTCAGTCAGAGCTACCTGAGATGCTCTGAATGTCCATAAAACAATAGCACACCTTCAGTGCTGTTCAATGATCTAAATCAAAGTGTTCCAGATATAGTGCTTCAATCAAAGAAAGTTTCATGGTAACTGCCTTCATCTAGTCTAACCCACAGCTCCCCTTAATGAGGTTCACGTGTGTGAGCAGCACACTGATTGTGCCTTGACAAAAGTAGGCATCCTGATGCCAAAATGCAGGTATGAACTGACTGTGTGCATAGAGCGTTTATGTTGGAAAATAAAAATTCCCAGAACTATAGTATCTTTCCCCAATTTTCCTTTCCTAGGTTTGGTATATGTTCACTAGCATGATAGACGTTGGCAAACTATTTGCTCTCTGACTCTGTTCAACAGAGCTAATGAGAGAGAAAATTTAAATATATATTATACATAAATTTTATATCTGAAAAGGAAAATTTAAGTCTTAAATCAGGTCTGAGCTATTATTAGCAGCAAACAAATAGGTGACCTGGGAACAAATATTCTCAGTACACCCATCTCCCCAGACCACTGTTTTCCTCATCTCTCAGCCCTAGCTCATCAGGCCCTTATGCAGTCTCTCATGATGAGCCACAGTATTTGCTTTCTGCTTGTCTTTCTTCCTTTGCTTAAACATCGATGCAAATGGAATGAAAGATTCGGGTGATGAAATCAGTGAGATGAAACTAACACATACTACTGAGATGCTAAGTAGAAGGGATGAACTTCAGGCAAACCTTTGAATGGGTGAGGAATTAAGAAGGTCGAATTAAGCTCAGTGAAAGATGTGTCTGCGGAGCCATCGCTTCCTCGTTTCTTAATGGCTTGCTCTAATGAAAATTCAGCCCGGGGATCTGTTTCTTCCTTTGGCTTTTTGCTGCCTGCCTTCCAGCAGGAATAGATCAACTCTGACTGTGGCAGAGGTTTTTGTGGATAAAGGTGAGGTTTTTGGAAGACTAGATTTTTAAAAATGTGGTTTTCTTAGAACCCGAACTGATTAAGGGAGTAAATGAGAGAGAAACTGCTGCAGGGCTCTGAATAGGAAATGATCTGTGAGTAAATTGAACAAGCTGAGAGACAGTAAATAGGCAATTAACATTCGTTTTGGCAAACCTGCACCTGTTGGAACTGAAAATACAAAAAGAAACATGAAGGCAAATGAATGACAGAAAAGACCTGTCAAACATGGTAGTATTGAAAGATGCTAAATCCTGAGCTTGAAATTGAGAATGCAAATTCTATAAAGTAGCAAATTTGGCTGGGCACCAAAAAAGATACAATCCATGATGAAATGTTGTTTTCACCACCTTTGCTCCGCCTAAATGTGCCTGTAGAGTTGTAGTGAATTTCGTGCGGCTAATGGTCATGTTGTAGATGATGGTTACCCTCAGGGATTCAGAAAGTCAGGATTGATCTTGTCAGAGACCGAGTGCTCACAGAAAAAAAAAATATTTAGGGGCTCCCTTCATTCTCTATCTGCTGTCATCTTTCCGTCTGCCCCCTTCACCATCCTACAAAGACCCCTGCCAGTAAAGAGACCTTTGGGAATGAGGGTGGGAGAGGTGCTTTGCAACTTTACTAAAACCCTGCTCTTCTGGGAAGTCTGCAGTGTTCCACTTCTTTATGTGCCTTTTCTTAGGATTCTTTCTTTCATCTAAATTCTAAATGTCTCTGATAAATCCAATCCCTGGATTTATAACTATCTTTGCAGGTCTTGGCTCCATTTTAACTGAGCCTTCTAGATATGATCCCCTAAGACAAATATAAAATAAGTGTTTTGAAGCCTAGGCCCCCATGGCTAGCCTTTGGAAAAGATATTCTAATGCACGTGGGCATTCGACTTTTGTTAATTACATGGATTAGGGAAGCAACTGCCTTTGCATGAGGGAGTCCACTTGACAGAAGGCAACTTAACTGTAAAGAACCCAAGATAATAAGATGATTTATAAAAAATGTTCTTCTCTAAAGACAATTTAGACCATTGAACTAGCCTCCCAACTTTCCATCTTTTTCTTTCAACTCTGCTGCCACTTGAAAACCAATTATTTTTTGTATTATATCTTTATTTATATTTCCGGGTTCATAAAGATTACTCCCTAATTACTTCATTTGATGGTATTTTGACTTGTTTTGTTTTCAGCTAAATCAGAATGCTCCTTATCCCTGGATTGGTTTGCTAGGACTGCAATAACAAAGTACCAAATCTGACTGATTTAAAACAATAGAAATTTATCACCTCACAGTTCTGGAGACCCAATGTTTGAAATCAAGCTGCTAGAAATCCTTGGCAACCCTTGGCTTGTGGGCACATCACTTCCATCCCTGTTTTCATCTTCACACCATGTTTTCCCTATGTCTGTGTCTGCATATGACTGTCTTTTTGTTAAAAACACTAGTCATGCTAGATTAGAGACTCGCCCTACTCCAGTATAATAACCTCATCAAAAGAATTACATCTACAATGACTCAACCTTATTTCTAAATACGGTCAAATTCTGAAATATTGGGTGTTAGGACTTCTACATAGCTCAATGCCTCCCCCACAGCCAAAACATTTCAATGGTTCCTACTACATTTAGGATAAAATCCAGATTTCCTCGTTCCTTGCGGTCTCTCTAGCCTCATCTCTCACACACACACTGTGTTACAAAACTGCCTACAATTTTCCTGCAGATTTATACGCTTTCTTGCATTATCACATGCTGCAGTAGCGATAACTAGCATATATACTACACCGCTAAGTGTCTGATGTATGTTAATATAATAATTTTTATAACACTGCAAGAAAGGTAATTCTATGTATTCTCATTTTTCAGAGAAGGAAAGTAAGCCCAGAGAAATCAAGCATATATTACCAAAGTCCACAGGGCTAGGAGGTAGTGGAGCCAGTATGAGAACAGCCCAGACAACCTAGGGTTAGGCTTTTTAAAACTGTTTTTATGGGTAGAAGGTTGAGGGATAGACCATCAAAGGAGACACACAGCTCATCCTCCAGGACTCGGTTCAGTAGTTCAAATATTTGAATTACATCCCCAAATTTCATTCAAATATTTTTTTAACTCCAAATCCCTGTTTCCCTCCTCCCCCTTTCTGCCTGATTTTGGTACCCCTGACACGTTCCCCTATCACACTGTGGATCTGTGTAACCTGAACACTTCCCAGGGCCTCAAGTTATTCAGTCTCTGCATGGAGTATCATTTTTTAAAAAATACAGCCCCGCAACCAAAAGTAATTAAAGACTAACTCCATTTTTTATTTGTGACTTCTGAAGAGCAAGAAAGCAGATCCAATTAATAATCCAGAATTCTCCAAAGCTTAGATCCTGAGCAACTTTAACCTCTTACTCCCCAAGTTGCTGCAGGGCTACTCATTCAATTGCCCAATAAAAAGAAATTAAAAAATAGTCAATCCCCTGACCACATAGTTTCTTCTCTCTATTTGTCCAAAACATTTTATCATTATTCACATTTTACATTATTCACATTTTATCCTGCAGATTTTCTGATGTTTGTTTAGGTTTCTACTGCAGACAGAAATTTTTCAAGGGGTCACTGTCGACTGTCATGTTGATAAACCCTATCCCTATCACACTCTCTTAAAACATTTACCGCATTATGTAGTATCACTCACTACCCAAGCATACTTTATTTCAATTCTTTTCTCTCATGTGGGAAACTTAAATGACCATTAGCTTTCTTTATAATTAATTTTAAAACCACACTATTTCAATCAATGCAAATCTAAGTCCAGGTACCAATCTAGTAATATTGATAATATGTACTTCTAATTACACATTTCTGTTAACTATAAAATATTTTATTATACCAATAAAATGTATAAACCTCCCAAACCAACCAGAAACTTGGGGCACCTGCAACATCAGCACTTGCATTTCACAATTGTTTAGAGATTGTGTAAATGAACATGTAAAAGGAGTTAACAGAAAGTGCTGGAAAGCTATTGTCGCATAAAATCACTGTATATTTTTAGGTTAAACATTAAATTTTCATGTAAGATCTCGGGACACAAGGAAACAACAGGTGGAGGTCCATACACTGAACCAGTATTTAAATCAGAATATAGTAGAAGGATTAACATTATTGCCTGATAGTAGCCACTCATCAGCTCTTAATTACTCACACCCAAAATATGTCCACATAGCAAAACTGGGTGTACTGTTGCATGTTGTGTAAAAAGTGAAACTTAAAGAAGACAGTGGTCCCTTAGGGGAGAAGCTAGATATCTTGTATGGTTGGATAAAGGGCATGAGGCAAAGCCTGATATAAAGTACTCACTAAGTGACTAGCATCGCTAAATAGAATGAATGAACCCACATGTCCACCCAAGAGGGAACGAAAGAATCCACGGAACAACAAAGGAGGAAACAGAAGCCAAGGCCAGAGCCAGGGCACGGTCTCAGCTTACACAGGAAGAAGACGAATATGCGGAGAAGCCAGTTCAATGTCCTGGTCCCCATGTTGTGCTTATACATGGTGAAGTGGAAGCAGCTGAGCTGAAGATATGAGCAGTCTCTCTCTTTTCCTGTGTATCTTCCCTGGTTCCATTTGGAAGCCAAGGGAACCAAATGGGATGGCTTGAGGGCCAGCGTTACCCTGAGTTTTAGTCCCCCTTGGGCTACCCAGAGCCCCATGTGCTCCCAACAGCCTCAACTGCACACACCAGTGCTCTGTATCCCATTATATATCACTTTCTCTCTCTGTTCTGAGTGCCTTTACACTGGCTTTTTTTCCTTCTCCCACCACCATCTAATCTTGGATCCTGACTTTTCTCCCACCCTTTTTTCCTATTCAACCAAATACAGATTACTTATTACAAATCACCAATTATGCAGAATTCCCTATAGCACTTTTTTAATCATTTGCATGCAAAATTGTTGCATTTTATTTGAGAGATGGAATCCTGAAGGCTGCACTTAATTTGAAATATGTATTTGTAAAACTAATATTGTCAAATGATGGCAGATATCTCTGTTTACCAGCTAAAGTGGCAACTGCCATGTGGCAGGCACAGTGTCAACATAGCTCATCCATCCTGCCAACTTCAGGATTCTTGAACAAAATTTCAATTCAGGGCATGTTCATAATCTTGCATTATGTTCATAAAAGTCAGACTTCATTCATATTTTAATTGCATAATTTTGGATTACATTTTTCATAATTATATTCATATGGTTGTGATAGGGCTATTTATTTATTTTTAATCTTCACCTGAGGGTATTCTTTTTAATTGATTTGAGAGAGAGAGAGAGAGAGAGAGAGAGAGAGAGAGAGAGAGAGAGAGAGAGACTGATGTGAAAGAGACATTGATGTGAGAGAGAAACATTGTTTGGTTGCCTCCCTTATTTGCCCAATTGGGGATCTAATCCAAAACCTAGGTCTGTGCCCGAACCAGAATCAAACCCACAACTTTTTGACGTATGGAATGATGCTCCAACCAACTAAGCCAACTGGCTAGGGCAATAGGACTACTTATTTTGGAGGTAAATTAACGAGTAAAATGGAATCGTTGAAGGACCTGAAGGAGACCTAAGAAAGGTGAGATAAACAGCTACTCGTCTGGATATCTTAGATGTGCAAGTTATTGTTATCTCATCAGAAGACTGTTGAGAAGGCAAATGACATTCTGGGAGTGATTCAGCAAATAAGCAAGAAACTAGGACCTGCCAAAGTTCAGGATGCTATCTGCAGGCAGCAATCACTCTGATTCCTGACAGAAACACAGTTTCTCTTTTTATATAAATTTATAGAAATTCTCTCCAATTCCAAAATGTCCAGACCTTAAAACAACAAGAAGAAAACATACATTCCTTTCTAACACAAACAAGACATCACTAGAGCTCTTGAAATAAGTAAACCACTCCTATTCTGGTTTTAAGAAAAAGTCAAAAAGACAAGCAAAGCAGTAGTCTATAATCTTGTCAGAATAAGTATTCCACTTTTCCATGAGGAATAAAGGAATGCCCCATTACTTCTTAAATTCTTCCTCCAACATACTCAGCACCCATCACAGTTAAACTTACAAGAGCAAATGAGTCTTTTTCTTCTTCTTTGCTACTATAGAATGAACATAGTCGATTCTAAAGTCAAAGCTACACTAGCAAAAACGATCTTTTCTTATCCCTATAGTCATCACTCATTTTTATGTAAACTATTTTTATAGTTGCTGTGGTTATTCAAACATAAACAGAACATTATCTTGGTTCTGAAATAACTTACATAATCACAAAAACTATAGTATACAATTAAGTTCTTTTATACTGTAAGATAATACTTTGTATCTCTCATCTTACTATGGAAAAGTTTGAGGGAGAGAGGTGAACAGGAGAAATCTAAGGAAGAACTTTAGAAACTTTAAAACACTAGGCCATATATTTGTATTCTAACATGCAGCTTATAAAGCTCAGCTTTACATGATTATCCCCAATGTATTTTTATTATAACCCTGTGAGAAAATAGGATAGTAGAATTTTACATTTCAATTGTAAAGTAGGGAGTGGCTTTACCAAGCTCATGAGACTAAAAAGAACAGAGGTTAGATTCAAACTAAAGCTGAACTCCCCAATCCTTTATCCTTTTATTATGCTGCACTGTCCTAGGACATTGATGACATAGGACTAGGAAGCAGAACAAAATTAGGAAATTCGTGATGGAAGAAATCAAATTACCAAGGGCCTGGTGGTTTCTAGCTCATGGGCAATTTGGAGAGCTGAATGAGCTGAAGATGAGTCTGGAAAGATGGGTAAAGACCAAGACACGGGTGTACATTTCACTTTATTTGGTGAGCAAAGGAGGGCTATTCTACAAATTACAAAATCAATGTTTACTGGGTAACCTACTATGTTTCATAAATTATTTTAGGCATAAAGACATGGAGAAAAAAATATCTTAATCCTTGCCATCAAGATGTAAATAAGAGTCCAGAAACATATATAGAGCCTGGCTGGTGTGTCTCAGTATTTCACTGTCAACCCATGAGCCAAGAGGTCACCAGTTGGATTCCCACATGCCCGGGAATCCCCCAGTAGGGGGCATGCAGGAGGCAGCCAATAGATGTTTCTCTCTCACCAATGTTTCTATCTCGGTATCCCTCTCCCTTCTCTCTCTCTAAAAATCAATGAAAACATTTTTTAAAAAAGAAACATATATAGAAATATTTATAGTTCACTGGAGAAAGTCATGTAATGAGCATAAGTATAAGGTAAAATAAGAACATAGAAAAATTATCTGCTAGATCTACCTTGAAATGTTGGAAGTTTGAACAAGGAAATAAATATGATCCTGGTCACAATGGAATTGTTAACACAAAGCAAAGATTGGTGTTCCAGATACAAGGGATTAGTTGATCACATAGTCCAGGAAAGATTCAAGGAGGGCCTAGGAGAGGTAGGGTGGTGAAAGTGGGAATTAGAAAAAGGAAATAACTCTAAGATTGTTTAGAGAAAAACATCTGTGAGTGGGGAGAAGTGAGGAAATCTAGAAAGTGGGGAGCAAGTTGGGGATAGGGAAAGAAATGGAGTCTCAGAAAATAGTAGATACAGTGGTAGAAATGAAGAGTTTGCTTCTGGATATTGTCGAGTTTGAGGCAAGAATTCCATGGGACATTTGGAAATGCTGATGTAGAATTTAGGAGGGATGTTAAAAGTGAAGATAGCTATTTGGGTATAACAGTGAAGCTATAAAAATAGAATGTTATCATCAAGGGAGATCTTGCAGAGAGAATAAGTGAAAAACAGAAATCAAAGCAAAAACAGATGCCAGTGATAGAAATGAGAAGCATGAAAGTTCAGTGTTTTCAAAGAGAAAGCAGTTGTGTTTTAAGCAAGAGATGACCAACTTTTCCAAATATTATGGAGAAATCAGATATATAAGACTTGAGTAAAAAAGTAATTTAATTTACTGAGTACAGATCCATAAATGACCAATCTATAGGAAGGTAGACTCAGTAGGACCACATGAGCCAGATTATAAAGGATCAAAGAGTCAGAGGTGGTTGACAAACTGACTGCTCCTTAGTAAATTAGAAGACTGACAGAAAAATACTGGTAGCCCGAAACTATACAGACTATCTTTCTCAAGACATGCAGAGGGAAAAGAGAAATAAAGGAAAAACAAGATTTGTTTTCATATCACTGGATATTAGTGGAAGAAAAGGAGTTAGTCTTTATTCCACCTGAGTCCATTGACAAGGGGCTAAGCCTAGGGTCTGATAGTAGACATCCCTAGAGAAGTAGTGGGGAGATTTTGATAGAGAAAATATATTTGCCTTTTCTTTTAAAATTTTATTCCTAAATTTGTGTGCCCTCCAAATATTGATTCCCTGGTGAATAGTTCTGGTGGCCTGACCCTAGATTTTCTTCTAGGTACTTCAAGTAGGTAGAAAATTAATAGAGTGTCTTGTCCTGATGTTGTTTGGCTTTCGTTTGTTTTGTTGTTTGAGTGCAGAATTGTTTCTTTTTGAAGACTAAAAGGAAGTGATAATTATTGGTGGGAAGGAATAATCTTTGAAAAAAAAAAAAAAGGACTGCTCAGTTTAAATGGTGGATTATTGGTCCATTGAGGCCAGCAGGAGAGTAAGCTAGAGGGAATGGAATTCAATGCCTGGGAAAATGTATCTAACTTTGAAGAGAGAAAGTAGGAGGAAAACAAGAAATACGTTGTGAAGGTAATAAAAGATGTTGATGCTGAGAAGAAAGTTGAAGAAGTGCAAGATTGTATTTAAGGCATGTAAGAGTCAAGACTGACTGCAAAAAAAATCAAGTAAGAATGAGGAGTCAGAGCTTGAGATCCTCAGAAAATGTAAAGCAGTCACTGATGTCAGAAAAGAGCACCACTGAGGACCCTTAAAACAGGGTCAAATTGAGACTGATTGTACTCTTCAGGTGAAGGGGAAAAGGTAATGAATCAATGTCCTGAATCCAGAGAGTCTTGTGATTTGTTTAGTTTGTTGTGTGTGTTTTTCTCCTCAGAATTGTCATGGTCCTATTCTTCTAAAGCCCACACTAGAATCCCATTGCAAAGTAATTCAATAGAACACTCTTAAATCTGTATTGCAAGGTTTTGTGTTCCCATAAGACTCAGATAGACAATAGAATTAGCTTTTTTTTTTTTTTTTTTTTTTGGTCAAACTTCCTATAATTTCTATTGCTGCATAATAAATTACCAAAAATTTAACAGCTGAAAACAACACGTTTATCATCTCACAATTTCGGTGGGTTAGGAATCCAGACCCAGCTTGACTGGGTAGTCAGCTTCAGGCTCTCTCACAAGGCTGCAATCAAGGTGTCAGTCATGGCTGGAATTTCATCTGGGGTTCAAGTGGGAAGAGTCTGTCTCCCAAGTCACATGGTTTTTGGAAGGATGCAGTTCCTGGCATGTTGTTGGACTGAGGGCCTCAGCTGCTTGGCAGCTATTAGCCAGAGGCCATCCTCAATTCCTTTCAGTGTGAGGCCCTCCATAAGGCAGTCTATGTCATCAAAGCCATCAAGGGAAAGAGTCAGTAGAGAGAGTTTGCTAACAAGATAAAAGTTAAACTCATGCAATATAATCACATAAATGACATCCCATCACATTTGCTCTATTCTACTGGTAGACACAAGTCATGAGTCCTGCCCAAAAGGAGACTGGATTATACAAAGGCATGGCTGCCAAGAGGCGGGAATGATTAGGGCCACCTTAGAATATGTCCATCTTAGCTCATCTATCTTAAAGGAGCAACATTGTCTTTATGGCAGCAAAGTGACCTCAAGCAGCATAAAAAAAAAGAAATTAGACTGATGGAGCTATTTGAATTGTAAATTAATATATTTCACTCACATAGAAAAATAAGTGAGTTAAAACTGTATAGAAAGAAAGCAATTGAATTGACTTCAATTTTTTGTGTGTTTACAGAGATTTAATCAATAAGGTTCATTCTGGAACTGGACATTATTTTGTAAGAATAGCTCATATTTAAGAAATTATGATTTACCATTTATATTTTCATAAGGAATAGATATCTGTCCTTTAAGCCAAAGGAGTGTGATGATGGGTAATTATACCAAGAATCAAACTTTAAAATGTAACCTCTTATCATTTGTCTGGCATAAAAGTTATCCATTGACCTTAGTTAGAAACCTGCATTCAGATACTGGATAAAAATATGAACTAAAACAGAAGTATGTAGGGAACATATTGATATAGCAATTTTAATACATACTCATTTAATCCTTAAAACTTATATTTCATAATCTTTCTTGATCATACACAGTGCTATCTATTTTTCTAAACTGTAAGGATAGCTATCTTTATAAACTAGCACTGTAAGAGAACAATATAAATTGTTCCTCTCCTCAACCCGCACTCCTACCACCTTCTTCCCAGTAATCATACTCAACAAAAGTCTTAGGTAAGTCTTTTGAGCCAAAGAGAAAAAGAATTGTTAATATTTCTATCCTATATAATAAAGAGGGAATATGCAAATTGACCATCACTCCTGTCAATTTGCACCCACAGCTGAGGCTGTTCTCATAACGAGCCTTAAGGAGCAATCAGCAGGGACCTGAGGCTGCACACCCACCCACCTCCTGCATGGGGCTTGACAGGGAACCTCAGACCGTGCCTTCCACCCACAGAGCTTGTTGGGGGGCCTCAGGCCATGCCCCCCACCCAGCAGGGCTTGACGAGGGACCTCAGGCCATGCCCCCCACCCCAGCACCAGGCCAGAGGACCTCAGGCTATGCCCCCTGCCCTGGTGCCAGGCTGGGGGAATCACAGGCCACTCCCTCCACCCAGTGGGACTTGATGGGGGACCTCAGGCTGTGCCTCCCTGCCTTGGCACTCAGGGGACCTAAGGTTGCACCCCCCCACCTGGCAGGGCTTGACAGGGTGGGACTGGCCAGGTCTGGATCTAGCCCAATGAAGGGGGGCCAGCCAGGTTTTGGTCTCAAGTGATTTTGAGGTGCAAGTGGGTGGTTGAAGACTTGACTCTGGGTTCAGTGGTACACCCCAGACTCTGACAGGAGGAAGATTTTCATATACATTTTACCAATTTTCTTTAATCTCTGACACTTCTATAATAGAGAAAGGGCAAATAGCAATATTAAAATATTTCCTCTAATTAATCCCCTTTTAATGTGCACGAATTTTGTGCACTGGGCCACTAGTAGGTAAATAAAAGAGAAATGAGCAAGAAAAAAATACTAGAGAAGGTGATGAAGAGAAAATTCACAGCAAAAGAAATGCATTTCAGGCAAAAGACACTCAAAAAGATATTCAATCTCAATAGTAATTAGTGATATAACATAAATGACAAGAGGCAACATTTTTCAACTATAATTTAGCAAATATATTTATCATTTCCAGTATTGACAAGTATGTGGGGGAAATGGTAATCTTCTGAGCAATTTGTCAAAGTTTACCAAAATTTTAAATGTGCAAAGCCTAATTGACACAGCTATCTTACTTCTTGAAGTCTATCCTGATACATTTACAAATAAGTACACACACACACACACACACACACATTTTACTGCAGCATTGCTTCTTAAAGTTAAAATCTGGAAACACTCAAATGCTCTTCAATAATAAAACATTGCATAAATTATTGTACAGCTGCAAATGGAATGCAATATAGCATTTCAATAGAATGAGGTAGCTCTCTCTACATATATGACAGAGAAATATTCCAAAACATATTATTAAAAAAGACACAAAACAATGTGTATAATGTGTATAGCAAAATGTTATTTCATTTTAAACATTATATAAGTATTTGTATATAATATATAGCAATAAATACATGTAAATGTATAGGAAAAGTATGGAGAGAGAGAGACACTGGGTACTTACCTGGCTAATTACACTAACAAAATTAATTTTGGGACAGTTAGGGTGACTGGAGGGATGAACTGCAACTATAATCTATTGTTCTGTGTTTATCACAATATTCAAATTTTTCAGAGGCAGAACCCACGTATTACATGGAATATTTAAGAAAATTGTATATTAAAAAATAATTTGATAGCAACAGTCAGAGAGAACTGAAGCCTGGACCTTTTTCAGATGACTAGCCAATTTTTTACTTGCTGGCTAGAGTAAGCAAATCTCTATCCTAACTGTTCTGCTCAATTAGGTCTGGGAGGCGACAGCAAGAGGAAGGCAGGTTTGCTCTCTGCATGTATCACATAGTTGGAATTATTGTTCATAGGCACCAACAAAGAGAATGGAACTGAATCCTAAGAGGTGCATGAGGCTGGATCTGTATGATTTATTATTCAGTTAAAACCTCTAAAGAGGGAAATAAGACCTCGTTGTCAACTCTGATTTATATTCTCTGATTTTGCAATTCAATGAGTGAGTCAGGTGGGTATTGCTGAAAACTGGTTATGGATTTCATCCAAAGACATATAATTGTATTTATATTCAAAGTCTCAGCTTCATTCACTTTGTATGATTTTATTTTTAGCTCTTTTGTTTTATTTAATTTTTATTTATGAATTTTCTTCACCCACGCAGACCATAATGATAGGAGGTAGCTGCTTAATATTTAAGCCATTTCTCTTGCATCCCTTGGGTTCAATTCAGGCTGTCTCCTGAGCTGCTCTAGAAAAGGTGAGCTGCTTGCAACTCCCCACTCCCTCCCTAACACCAAGACTATGTGGAACCCCTAAGCTACTGTAGTCTCATCCAGAAGGTAAAATTTACCCTCAACATCTGGAAACAAGGGAGATAAAGTTCAGAGATTATTTGATTTTTAGCTGTAACATAGGCTTTACTTCCATTTAGAAGTGAGATGGTTCAGAGCTCTGTTGGCATTACAACGGCTGTAGGGAGGACAGAGATGACATCAACTTCAGCATCAGAAGGGATGTTCTGTGTCACTGGGAGGAGTACCAGTGATAGGATCTGGGGACTGAAAAGTGGGAATGTGGAAGTGTGCATTGGTAGAACCGAAACACCTATGTCTTCTCGAGAAATAGGTCCCCACACAATCTACTTAAGCATGTCAATAGGCATACCCTTAACCAGTAATTCCATTCTGTACATCTCCTCAAAAGAAAAGAAAACAAAATGTGGAAAGACATAATGCACTACGATGACCATCAAGCAGTATTTATAATTAAAAAACTGAAAACCACTAAACTCTCCAATAGTAGAATGATGATTGCATAAAATGTTTATATTCAGTTTTACAGTGCTACAGAGAAATTAAAATGAGTGCTAATGAAAAAAATTTAGCAACATGAAAAATACTCATATCATTAGTGAGAAAGGAAGATGCAAATTAGTGTATATAGGATGGTTAAAGCACTGCAAAAATGCACGAGAAATAAACCAAGAAGAAATAAAATAATATGCTAAGAGGAAAAAGAACTCAGACAACACTGTCATCCTATTTTTTTGTATTTTTATAATATGCCTATACTTTTTCATTAAAGGCATTGATAATCTAATAAAGCATTTTTAAAAAATGTTTAATTCCTTTTAAGCAATCAGGAAGAGGAGTAAGGGCATATATGCTTGTATCAAATCTATAAAATTTTCTATCTATATCTCTATATTCCCTTCTCACTGCTCTTATCCCCAACACACACACACACACACACACATACACACACTCCTCCTCAAGTAAGAAGATATGTTCTTTAGGCATGCATGTCTCTTTCTAGCCGGTGAGTGCCTTTCTGGTGGGTAGACATAGGGTTGGGAGATCCCCTCTTTCTTCAGAAGCCATCATCCCTCACAGCATCTCCCTTATGGGAAAAATCCAGCATGACAACCACCTGAGGTATCACTGTCCATATATGTTTACATTCTAAGTAGTAAAACGGTACCAACCCAGGCATTTTCTTATCAGATCTTGAATAATCTCTCAAAAATATAGGGATAGACTATAAAATTATAAAGATTATCCATTGTTTTCAATGTTCCTCAAAAGCTAATCATTTGCCCTTTTAAATATATTGCATGGAAATTGCTATGCTGAGAAGGCTAAAAAGGCTAATTCTAGTGTAACCCTGATATTTTTTTGGGGGGGGGGTGGCTAGCAATCTGAATCTATGCCAGCAAGCCCAGTGCACATTCTTGATAACCTATAATTAAGTGATTGCCTCTTTCCTAGAAACTGAATTTGCAGAACCTGTTACCTAAATGCTCACATTTCAAAGAGACCATAAACCATGAACAGTGCACAGCCCCAGAGGTGGGAAGGTTATTAGTGCTGGCACCAGGCCAAACCATTAGATATAGCCTGGGGCCTTTTTTCAAAGTCCACGAAAAGGACCAGAAGCATAATCCATATTTGAGGGACAAAGACACCAGAAAGATATAAAAGAGAAGCTCCCTGCATGTTACTTTGCTCACACTTGGGAAGTTATTCTGCTGAGTCCTCCAGTATAACAAACAGTGTAACTCCTTTTCCCTAAAGCATTGCTTGGTTTTTCTCTGGTCTTCTGCAAAAATGCTACCTCCCCCATCGCCCCCCCACACACACACACACATTACCCATTCAAAGTTTTCTGAATAACTTAAATAGCTAAATGATACAAGGGACTCACAGGCTCTCCCAAATTTTAACTAAAAATAAAAGCAGTAACAACAGCTAAAAATTAAAAATTTGCTACTATGAACAGTAGTATGCTGAATATTTCCCTGCCTTATCTTCTTTGATCCTGATGTCAGTGAGGAAATGTTTTATAAACCTGATTTTATGGTGAAAAAATGAGATTTAGAGAAGGTATTTCTTCAAGACCCATAGCTGCAGAATAACATGTGCAATTTGTTTGAGTCTTACCACTGCCCTGCCTTCCACTCTCATGAAGTTGAGCTCTTTACCAGAATCACAATGCAGTGTTGGGAAGATTGTACACTGCACAACTCTAGGGAGCACTATATACTTGAATCTATGACAATGATACTCCAGAAAGTGGGGCTGCACACAACCTGCACAATCTTACACGGTACTCACATAATCTCTCTAGATGTTTCTCTCTATCATCACATCAGCTCAGTCCATCACTTTCAAAGACTTTTCTCCGACTACTCCAGTGTATATATGATGCTTTTCTTCTCAGAGGTCAATTGTCATAGATACAATAAAATACAATCTGGTTGATATTTCAAAACTAACACAAAGGAATTTTGAGTTCTTGGTCAGCAGAGATATTCTTGTTTCTATAGTAGGATCTCAAGCACCAAGCCCAGTATTTTGGACACAAAACTGGAGCTTAACAAATGTGCAGTAGCTGATTTATGTGACTTTCTAGAAAAATCACCTTAAATCATATAAAACTATCATTAAGAGGACATTAGGAAATGTTTTGTAATAGGTGTTAAACATAGTTCAGACTATAAATTGGAATGCAGGACAGTAGGCGGCTGCTCTGCAAATGAGCAAGGGCAACTACCTAGTATCTATGCTGATTAAAATTTAAACTAACGTTCATTTGCTCCAGGTCTGTAGTGAAGCAGAAATGAAATGATTTGCACTTGTATGAATATTCAATTTTGCCATCTCCTGGCCCAACCACGATGCAAATTACTGAGAGTTTTGGAAATGATTTAAGAGTATAATTATCAAAATTCCTAGAGTAAATCAAATACAGTGATAAGAATAAAAATAAGACTGCAAATCCTGCTTGCTGTTTTCATGGAGTTCTTTGAATTTGCAGACCTCTGTCAAATTTGATGTCTCTATAAATGTGATTCCCTACATACAGTTAGCAAAACCATGGATTAGAGAGATGTGATTTGTTCAAGGTGAAACAATGTATCTCAGTCTTGTTTAAATCTTAAGCAAATTTTTTTAAATGAACATAAATTACAAAAGAGTTTATATGTTTGGGTTCTAGAGTTTTGTCTTAACCCAGTGGCCTAGCTGAGCCAGTTTCAGGAGTAACAGAATGCTTGAATGGATAATAGCTACTGCTGAGAAGTAAAACATAAATTCTTTGTTGCATGTATCATCATATGTGCATACACATACATACACGTGCAAACAGGCACGCACTCACACCCAAACTCATTAAAACAAAAGCAGAGTAGTTAAGATATATCAGACAATAAATACAGGCTTCCAACTAGCTACTGCCTTCATTTAAGAAAATAAATGTATGTAAAGCCATGCATTTATCTCCAGGACATGAGCACTAGGTTCCAGAAATCACATGTTGCACTAGACACCAGGAGAGGAGGGAGGGCCAAGACAGAAGGCCAACCACAGCTCTACATGATTCACTTCCCTGCAGTGGTCATCTCAAGCCTTTAGCACTGTGTGGCGGGTCTGGATGAGCAAAGCCTGCTTCCTCAGTTTCCATAGCTTCCCTTTCACTCTGAATAGTAAGGCTGTTAACAGAGGAAAGAAAGATTTCCTTGAATTAGCATGAATCATTTCTTTGGAGATATATAACTACCAGTAATTTTCAAATCAATTGACATGACAGTCCACTTCTTTTATGCAGCCCCTCATTGCTCCTCCACTTGACTGCACTAACAACAGGGACCCTTCCAATTAAAATTTGTCATCTCCTCAGAGCTCCTATTTCCAATAGGTATTGAGACATCCTGTGGAGTCAAATACTTAGCCATTCCCTGGTGCAGTTAAGAGTCTCTTACTGAGAATCTTCACCTCAGGGTGTTCATAAGACATGGATGGAAACACACCCAGTCTTTGCTTACCACCTAATGTTTACCTCCGGGCTCTCCATGTAATCAACATTTCCTCCTGCCCCAGCCCTATCATCTAAGCAGGAAATGTGATGACTAACACTGTTGAATTCTAAACCAGGAAGCCTTTCTCAGGCTTTTCTTTTGAAAACAGCAATGGAAACCCAGGAACCAAAGCATCAGTGGCAAATATCTAGTTTACTGCTTTGGTGTACTATCCTATTTACTCATTAGACACTAAGAATATTCTACTGGGTTCTGTGCTAACTCCTGGGGGTGAAGAGATAAAAAAAACATTGAGTTCTCCCTAATGAAGGTATCATGTTAAGGAGACATGAGTTATGATCAAGGGTGAGACAGAAGCATGCAGGAATAGGCAGAGCAGAGCTGTATGGCCACAGGGCAAAGGTAGCTGTCATTATAGAATTCCAACTATTCTGTCCCATCTAATTGTGCTTCCTGGGTTATGAATCCCATATATTAATCAATAGATATAATCTCCATATTATACATGGAAATAAAAGTAAATTTTCTAACATTGTACATCAAATAAATGCCATAAATGGAATCCAAATATGAAAATATATTACCCCAACAACATTGTCATTCCTATGATTTTGTGGTGTCCCCCAATTTAAATGGCATATGATTATACTCCTCCATCCTTTCTTCCCTGACTTATAATCTTACTCTTTCTCATTATTTGTTGAAATTTTTCAAGTTAAATTGATTTTGATTAGGGCTAAGGGTGGGCTCATAGTGAGGAAAGGTAGCAAAGCATAAAGCTTGAGGAATGAGGTGCAGACCTAAAACTAACCCTAAGCTTTTTTTCACTAGGGGCCCGGTGCACAAAAATTTGTGCACTGGGGCAGTGTGGGGCAGGGGTGTTTCCTCAGCCCAGCCTATGCCCTCTCATAGTTTGGGACCCCTCTGGGGATGTCCACTTGCTGGTGTGCCTGGCCAGCCTGGGTGAGGGGCCAATGTCTGTTTGCAGGCTGGTCAAGCTCCCCAGTGGAGACCCTCACCCCAGAGGGTGTGGCAAGCCTGGGTGAGGGGCTGAGGGCGGTTTTCAGGCTGGCCACAGCTCCCACTGACCTTCCAGGCCATCCGCCTGGGAAGCAATGGGGTGGCGCTGGCCACCCCATAGGCTTCCCAGGAGGGGGCATGGGGTCCCCTGGCTGATCCCGTCCCCCCACTCCCTAGGCTTCTCCGCCTGGGAAGCCCATCAGGTGGCGTTGGCCACCCGATCAGATTGGCCTCCTGAGGCCCCAGGTCCCGCCGGCTGGTCCCCCGGAAGCTTTTCCGCCTGGGAGGCAGTTCCAGTGGCGCTGGCCACCAATCGGCCTCCCAGCAGGGGGCCACGGGGTCCCGCCGGCTGGTCCCCCAGAAGCTTCTCCGCAGGCAGCTCTGGTGGCGCTGGCCACTGATTGGCCTCCCAGCAGGGGGCTGCGGGGTCCCGCCGGCTGGTCCCGCTTCCCCTGGAAGGCTTCTCCGCCTGGGAAGGCATCGGCCGGCCCAGGGTGCCAGATGCCTTCCCAGGACCCAGTCTCCCAAGATGATGGAGCCTGGTGCTGCGGCCTCCGCCATCTTGGCTAGGCTAATTTGCATACAGTCGCTCTGATTGGCTGTTGGGCGTCCCGAAGAAACGGTTAATTTTACTCTTCCGCTTTTATTAGTTTAGATTAGTTCCAGATCACTAGTCTTACAATGAAAAAAGACTTATCTTTACATGTCTTCTTTAGTACTGTACTTATCCATCTCATACTTGTGCTCTTATGGAAATATATCAACTATCTAGTGCCACAACCCTCTTCAAAACTTAGAGGATTAAAGTAAAAAGCAGTTACTTAAGTCAAACCTTTTTGGGTCAGTGACTTAGGGTAGACTTAGCTGGGCTCTCCCACATGTTCAAAACTTTGCAGAGGGTCAGTTGGCAAAGGATGACCTCACCTAGGATATCAAGGATCACTTGGCTCAGCTCTTTCTTTTATTTATTTTTAATATATTTTTATTAATTTCAGAGGAGAAGGAAGCGTGAGAGAGATAGAAACATTAATGACAAGAGAGAATCATTGATTGACTCCTCCTACATGTCCCATACTGGGGAACAAATCCACAACCTGGGTATGTGCCCTGACCAGGAATCAAACTGTGACCTATTGGTTCATAGGTCATTGCTCAACCACTGACCACACCACCTGGGAATGGCTCCATTCCTTCTGACTCACTGTCCCATAAGCTGAACTGATATATTCTCCTGACTGTGGAAGAGGAGCAAAGCAGAAGGGGAATATGCAAGCACTTTTAAATAATCCCGTTTGCACTGCAACTGTTACCATCCCATTGGTCAAAGCTAGCTTCATGACCAAACTCTGAATCAAGGGGTGAAGAAAAACTTTGCCTCTTGATAGAAGTCACAATGTAGAGGGCATGATGGAAAATAGAAGAGAAGAATTGGGTTATTAAAACAATCCATCTACCCTTAGGACTAAACAAGTGAACTTCTGACTAGGAGGGTACATGTTTCCTAGGTTTCAGGTGCCGGTTTACCTGAGC
Organism: Murina feae; assembly: GCA_004026665.1. Lineage (NCBI taxonomy): Eukaryota > Metazoa > Chordata > Mammalia > Chiroptera > Vespertilionidae > Murina > Murina feae. Next base: position 54,022 of record PVJC01002290.1, on the reverse strand, counting down.
AAACTTTCTTTCTGAGCTCAAACAGAGCAGATTAAAAAGAAGCTTAAATAGAACAGCACTCTGTCATTCTACTGATCAACTTTTTAAATTTTCCTACCAAAGTTTTTATTTATTATCATGGAACCATCATTCTCTCTCTTACTCAAGAAATTAAACCAAAGGTTTAGTAAGCAGACTTTTGAGATTCTTTAACTCCAATATCTCTTACAGAATGCATAATTATCTACACCAATGAAAGGGTAATATGCTAATTAGACCAGATAGACTGGAGTCCTTCTGGAAAAAAACCCATGGTGGTTGAGGCAGAGGCAGTTAGGGTGATCAGGCAGGCAGGGAAGAGCAGTTAGGAGCTATCAGGCTGGCAGAGTAGAGTGGTTAGGGACACTCAGGCCAGCAGGGGAGAGCAGTTAGTGGCATCAGGCAGGCAGGCAAAGGCAGTTAGGGGTGATCAGGCAGGCAGAGGGGTTAGGGGTGATCAGGCAGGCAGGCAGAGGGGTTAGGGATAATCAGGTAGGTGAGCGGTTAGGAGCCAGCGGTCTCAGATTGTGAGTTAGACATCCCCCAAGGGATTTCAGATTAGAGAGGGTGCAGGCCAGGCTGAGGGACTAACCCCCCCTGCCATGCATGAAATTAGTGCACTGGGCCTCTAGTAATAAATAACAACATAGATAAATATAATTAAATATCATTAATATTAGGATTAGTTATTATCTAACATTAAAATTATTTATAAAATTATTATAATTTATTAAATCATTACTATATGCCAACCTCTATATTGTCACATTTTCTTATTTAGTGAGGTATATATTATGATCCCAGTGTTATAGATGAAGATACTGAGACCTAAAGCTAAGTTTGAACTCAAGTCTGTCTAATTGCAAAATACTTCTTCTGGTTAGTGTGCTTTCTTTTTACTCTTGACTCCACCAAATTTCCTCACATTAAGATTTGGGCAATGTCATCTTTTTTAAGAATTTTTGCCTTTTCATATTTTAATTCAACCCATATACCAACTCCCAAATTGACATGAGACAAGTGATAGCTAATATTAATAAAGGAAGAGAGCAAAGGAGCGTCAGATGTTGTTGAGCACATTTAGCTGGGAAGCAGAAGCCTGTTTGCTCCACCAGGAAGCTGCAGCTTCACACCCAAAAGAATCTCAACATTGTCTCTCCAAGGGGGTTAATATCCTTCCCTTTCCCCATCTGGTACCAAACTGTTGGGGGAAGAAGCAGGTGATAGGCACTTGTTCAGTAGAAGTCATGGTGGTACAGGGAAGGTGCTTGCATGTTAGTGTAACCTGGGGAACAATGGGTTGGCTAAGGGGTGAACCCCATGAGAAGCATGCAAAATCTTGGAAAGTTAAAAACCCCAGACAGAGTTCCCTCTCTCTTGTTCTTGCTCTTGTTCTCACTTGCTCTCTCTCTTGCTTCTCCATGACCCACACTGGACCCTGCACTCACCTGTTCTCCCTCTGTAGCCATATGGTCTTTAGCAGCGATATGTCCCATGGCCATTAAGACTCAGACTTCACACACAGAATGTTGGACTGGACTGGACTTAAATACAAAGCAGAAATTCTGGCCAGTGGCTTTAATTCTGGCCCTGATGAAAATAAGATTGGACTTCTTCCATGGTGAGATGGACAGAGATAGGGCCTTGGAGGGGACCCCCCCACTTAATTTTACATCACCAATAAAGCTCTCTGTGAAACCCATCCTCCCATGGGGGCCTCAGGAAATTCTTTTCCTCCTGGCAACCCAAGAACTCCATTTCCACTGATAACAGAAGCACTTATTGAGTACTGACAAATTGCACAGGTAAAGAAAGTTTCAGTCCATGGATGGAATACTGCTGTTCTTCTACAAAGTATAATAATAAAAACAAAGTAGACCAGAAAAGAACAAAAGAAATGTTCCATGAATTATCTCTGCATAAGTAATCAGATTTGGCAAAACAGAATTTTATTTTTTTCTTTGACATGTCTTCTTATTCAAAATAGGGCCCAGCAGTCTGTCACCCTTTTCCAAAAACGAGTTGACAGGAAAGAGAAGAGTCAAAGGAAGTCTCTAATAGGGTACCAAATTAGCACATGGAAAAAAACAAACATGTCCTGCTCATTATGAATTGTTAATGGCCTGTTTACTGCTGAAGCTGTCACAGAATACAAGAGAGTCTGGTAAGTCAATAATTTATTTCAGGCTGTGGAATTAATTAGGAAGACAATTAAATAATTGTGGGAAAGCAAAAAATATGTTTGGATGTTTTGTTTTTAGGTCTCGGGGGTGCTTTACATGAGGTTTGAATACTGCATGAGAGGGAAAAAAGAAGTTAATAGGAGAAAGGGAGTAAACTTTACAGGTGTTTCTTCATTATAAAATGTTAAAAAAAGAATTTTCTTCAAATAAATTTCAGTGAAACAGCAGGCAGCAATAAGGTGCATTGCACCCTAAGAATATTTGAATGCTTTTACATTTCATGTAAGATCATGGGCAAAAATGCTATGGCCAGGATCCATTTTTGCTCCATTTTCAAATTACAATGTGTAAGTGATTTTTCACCTTCCAATCTGCCATGTGAATATCAACAATAGATCCAAATAAAAAATGAAATTATTATATTTTAAAGCAACTCTCTTTAGAGACTTCAAATCACTTCACAGACATTTTTTAAGGAATAAGAAGATTGAAATAGAAATAAAAATCTATAAAATAGCATTTTACATATTGAAATGAAAACTGTCACATCTATTTTAGTGAAACTATTTCCATGCTTTACTACTCACCTACATTAATAAAGAAAACGTTTGGTGATCTGGTTACAGGAAATAAGTTATAACAAGCAGTGCTGTTGACATTGGACTTCGTTATGCGCTGTCTTGACAGTAATAGAAGTCTACTAGACAATGCTCATGGTTCTTTCTGCATGTATCCACCCATAAACTTGCCCATCTTTTTAAAAAATCTGGTAGTTGGATTGGGAAATAAAAAAGATAGATTATATAATGGGCATATTTTTATCTTTAATAAAATCACTAGAGAGAAATCTACCGGCACAAGAAACAAAATCTTGAAAAATTACATTCTTATTCTAGAATGCTTAGCAATACCATTTACAAGGTTTCTTTCCCCTGCTAATACATAAATATTTCTCACTTTGGCTTCTCACAGTTCTGAATTATCTACTCTTATGGAGAATCCAGTAAAAAAAAAAAGTCAGTGCTAAAAAGTAATATGATGATAATGATGATGATTTTATATTTTTTGTCTCTAGAATATATAAATCATGTCTTATTATCCTCATTATTATCATCATCACAGAAGAAAATCTTTGACTTTCTTGTTACTACCTCAATAAGCCACCAATCAAACCCAAGATTAGAGGTTTCCAGTCCATGATATGGTCACTCACAAGAAGAACTCAGGACTTGAGTACAAGGAAAATACTGAAGAAATAGTCAAGTTACCAGAAGAGAAACTCAATTCTTCAAACTGATTTGGTGTTTTTTACCTATTTCTGTTGCACATGGTGGGGATAAGGCTGGCAAGGAGGGAAACTAGAGCTCAAGAGCCAAATAAGAGCCATAATTTTTTAACAAATTCAGCTTCAGACTCCAATCAGAGCAGAAGTTGGCAACTGGGAAATTGAGAATGCAGTCAACTACTGGTAGGGATTCAGAAACCCCAGCTGTGAAGAGGAGAAATGGTGCAGAGGCTAGGAATCCACAAGGTTTGAGAGGATCCCTGGCCCATCCTGAAATTTTAGCAAGCACTTTTGGACAGGTCCTCTTCTTTTATACACACACATACAGTGTATTTACAGATACAAATCCTCCTCATTTTGCTGGAAGAGAGAATAATATATCTCACAAATTACTACTGGATTAGTCCCATTATTATCTATACAAGTTAAAGACACAAATATTTGCTGAGATAGAGAGAGAGAGAGAGAGAGAGATTATCAGGAGCTATTTTCTGGGTTCTTCTCTTTTGTCAGGCTTCCATGGGGAAATGGGATGGAGATGAAAAGTTTTCACAAGGCCAGCTGGCTGGTGAGAGCTTCCTCTAAGCACTGGAAACATCAGGGCACTCAAGGGAATCAGACCAACTGGAAGCCATGCAACAATGCTTGATTTAGAATTTCACTTGCCTCAAGTTATTGGAATGAATGATCTTTCAAATTTCCTTTAAGGCTTTGCTTCTATAGTCACAACACAATGTTGTCTTGTTTGGAATCCAACATGTCCTTAGGCCTGCCCCATCTTTGTAAAAGCCATGTCAGTTCAGAACTAATGACTATGGTTCCATGAGTGGGGAGCTCTTGAAACTTTGCCAGCAGATGGATGCTGGTCTACGACTTCAGTTAGCATCAGTCTTTTCTGAGAGGTTAATAATTATTTTAGACTATTTCATTTTTTTGTGTGTATTTGCACTAAAAAATTCTTTCATTAAAAGAAGTATTTTTATGGAATATTCTCAGATATTCATTGTTATTTTTCAAGGTCCATAATTAATAATTACAAAATGGCCTCACTTTTTGAGCACCCCTATCTTTTTGTTTTCTTTATAATGCATTTGTTCTGTGAAATTTCAAATATTAGGAGCTAATTCACAGGAGGATTTCTTTGGTTACTCAGACTTATAAAGAGAGCATAGATGTTCATTGAATAAATATTCATACATTTATTCAAGATATATTTACTAAGCATTTACTATGTGCTGGGCACTGTTATAGACATTTGAGATCCATCAGTAAACAAAATATCAGATTAAAAATACCTGTTGACATGGAGATAAGATTATCTTCTTATTGGAAAGAGACAGATGAAAAAATAGCAAATATATAATAAACTAGAGGCCCAGTGCATGAAAATTCATGAATTGGAGGGAGGGTGGTCCCTCAGCCCATCCTGCCCTCTCTCACAGTCCAAGAGCCCTCAGGAGGCAACCTGGCAATTAGGGAAGGTGATGCCTCATCATACCTCTGCTGCTGCCACTGCTGATAGCACAAGCCTCTGCTGGCCCTGGTTACCTGAGCCTCAGGTGGTCGTGGGCAGCTGGGCAGCCACCATCCAAGGCTTGCCTGTGCCTTGGGCTGGCCCTGGACAGCTGGGAGGCTGACAGGACTGGGGGACTCCGGAGGCAGGCATGCAGAGCAGCTGGACCCACCTGAGGGTGGGCCCAGCCATGCCACATGCCTGCCACCCTGGCAGGGCTGAGGAGACTGGGCACCGCTATCTTGTGGCTGTGGGAGCCGCCATCTTTGAGGGCAGGCCAGGCAATTACCATATTTCCTCTTTATTAGATAGGTAAGTAATTAGGTTATATAGTACAGGTACACAGGTCTAAAACAGAAGACTATGGTACTTGAATTCAATTCACTTTGAAATAAGCATCTTCCTAAACCAGACTCTGCATTCTAGTCTCAATTAATTTAGAGGCAAATAAGGTAAAGCTCAATCCTTCAAGATGTTTATTTTATAATACAGAAGAGGAAATAGGATACTATTTTTCTTCTTAGATTATGAGCTCTTAGATTATAAAATCTAATAAACAGATTTTTTAAATTCTGACAATTCCATAGCAGAGGTACATTCTACTTGATAAAAGTATTGAAATACACTTGTTTTGCAGACTCTGAACTGACAACATTCACATTCCCTTTTTTCTTACTCCTGAGACTATCATAAGCTTAGCCCCACCCTCGGAGCTTATTCCTTTTTGCTCATAATTCAAGCAGCTATCTTACCACAAATACTGGAGCAGCATGTGCACAGAGACAGTGTGGATCAGACAGTGCACACCTCAGCAAACCACAGTGTGGGCACTGTCAAGCTGCTCAGCATGGTCCATGAGTGGGAGCATTTCAAAGCTTCACTTGGTTTTCAGAGACAACATAAGGGGCTCTGGATATGTGCTTTAAGAACCCAATTCAAAGCCTAAATGAAAAATGTTTAGAAAATAAATGAGCTGTCCTTGGATCAGGCTCTGTTACAGAGTCAAGTTTTAGGAGGCACATAAATGGTTATGTTTTCCCCCAAAATTGCTGCACAGGTGGGAGATCACTGAGAGATGATGCAAATGAACTGGCAGTTTAAAACACATTAAAAAACAGTGTCAGATATTAACATGCAAAATGCCAATACTGCATATGTACAACAATGAAAGGAATATTGAACAGGATCTTTATTTTTATTTGACTGCCAGCTATGCCAGTGAGCATTTCACAAGCTGGGATTGGGGAGGAGAAAATGAAGAGATGCTATTTCAATTGTTGAACTCATCAGACCCGTCAAGCTCCTGCTTCCGGTGAAGGCAGATTATAGGTTAGACAGAAAAGTGACACAGCCGAAGGAGACCTTAACAAATGGAGCTGGGAGACAGCCAGATTTTGCATGCAAGGGGTGCCTTGGGGAATAAAGCCTTCTGGCAATTTGGTTGTGTTTATCTCAAAATGTTCGCTGGGAAAACAGTGCATTTGCATTTTGTAAGCGAATGATGATAATAATAGGTTTCTGAGAGATATAAATCAGGGAAGATTCAATAAAAAACAGAGAATTTTGAATATGAATGTTTTGACCCTCCCCCAACCTCACAAGCAGAGGCTCCCAGATATTTCTTTTGTGAATTCTCTCTGGGGAATGACCAGGCCCCTAGCTGTTGCCAGGTTGGGTTTCTGATTGGGAAATACAGCAGAGCTCTCTGCTGCTATTGTGAGCACTGCCCTCCCTCTGTGCCTCCTTAGACTCTTCATCACTCCACCTACCTGACCACAGCTTGGACACACATGGTGACTAGATTGTTACACCCTTTTCTTCTCAGATCCCCCACTAAGCCAAAGAACAGCGTTTATTAGTCAATAAATTTCAAACTCTCAAATATGGTATAGGTATAATAGTTACTCTATACTGATTTCGGTAAATAAATCTCCCCTTATCCCAGTAAACCAATTGATCCAATCTCATGAAAAACACATGTAAGCATTTCTAAAAAATTCTTTGACATAAATAGAGATTTTTCTGACTTAAAAAACCAGAAGTGTTTATAAAAACTGGTTGGCTCATTGATTTTTTAATTCTACATATATTTATGAAATGCACAGCTCTTCTCAGGTGGACAATCACTTTTCCCCCTCCTAAGGTCCTTGTAATTAATCACAGCTGCTTGAAAATAGCCCATTTCTCAAAACAAATTAACTGGATCTATATACTTCCCTTTGATCTTCCGCAGTTTTACTCACAGGTCTACTCCTCACCTCTGCTCACACGAATGGTCACCATATACATTATGGTTCTGTCAGGTAATCATTGTACATAGGGTCAGTATATATAATCCGCTTCCTTCAGCAGAAACGAAAGGAACTTCCGGAGATATTGCTGCTCAACTTTGTCATCTTAAAATATTGTTTTTAAATAATTTTTCTGTTTTTGTTCAAATATGTGAATACAGTTTAAAAAATAATAATGAAGGTAAGCCTAATGAAAACCAGCAATCCATTGCCACTGCCTTTCCCCATTCTGAGTCCTGCTGCCCAGAGAGAACCATGTTTATGCTTCTCGTGTTCTTTATTTCCTGATCTGGCCTATGTGTGCCTAAATAAGATGTCCCGATTGCTGTTTTCATTCACCCACTCATGCATCCTAGAAATAAGTGCTGATTGTGTACCAGCACTTTTTCCAGAAACATACATTAAGAAGTGCTTTTAAAAAACCTATACCTATTTGGCTTCTCTTACAAATGTGTTGCAGCTTCTTATCTATTGATGAAGTTCATTTTCTTTGTTATTATGGATTTATACTTTTTGTAGATCCATATAATTTTACCTCTCTCAGGAGACTTCTTGCCTTACCCGGCTGCAGGCTGTCTCCCAGCTTGATCTCCACTGCCAATTCGGACTGGATGCTATTCATTTCAGCCTTTCACCCTGTCTGTTCCTCGACAAGGGACTGGATAGATCTGCCTATACCACCGCCATTTTATCTCCTCCCAGATCCATATAATTTTAAAGGGGCCCTGAGGAAAGAGAGGACATAAGCATTGCAGTTAGCCTACTGCCTCCAACAGAAATGCCGTGATCGTCTCTTTATGAAAACTCTGGATGCGTAAGAAGCTGGGAAAAGACGAGCTCACTTTAACATGCTAGGAGCCAGGGCAAAGTTGCCTCAGCTGTGTTCGAGAACACATGGACTGGTAGAAAAGCAATGTGCCCAGAGTTGGAAAACCTAGACGTCATCCACCATCATGTCAATGACCATGGCATTCATAGATCTTGGCAAATAGAATGAGCTAACATGGTTATTTATTGCTATCTTTAACATAGCTAGCATTTACTTAGCTCATTCTATTTGCCAACCACTGTAAATGCTGATTTTCTAATTTAAATTAGGCACTAATATTGCCCTCTTTTTTCATCTGATAGAACTAAGACCTAGAGATAAAATGTTTCTAGTAAGCTTAGAACATGATGCTTCTCAGTAGCCTGTCCACTGTGGCTCCATGTGGAATTTCAGACTCTCTCTCCTCCTTTTATGTATCTAGTTACAGGTGAGTGAGGACAGAGAGAGCAATTGATGGAATCACCCAAAGCTCTAGGTTTGAAGAAGCAAGTTCTGCCTACCACACAGAGCTCATTTCCTAAAGGAAGAGTCGGGCAGAGATGATAGAGACCTACATCAGCCATCTCTGTAAGAACAAAGTCAATGGTGGCTGATGCCAGAGCCTTTCTGAGAAGTTTCTAAGTGATATTGCAAGGCTGACTGACTCCTTTAAATATTAAGAGCAAAGTAAGGATTATGCTTCCTATCAAGTTAGAAGGGGTAAATTGAATTATGTTTAGCTTTGCAAAGTGGGAGTAAGTCAAACTTTGAAATGAAATCTAAGCTTGGTTCCTGGTTCTCCCACAACTTGCCTATATCTGGAGGGTGTTACAACCTCAAGAATATCAGGTCCTTAGATAACAATTTTCACTTATATAACAATTTTAATACCAAAATAAATGAATATGAAATGTATGACCCTAAAAAATGCACATCTGCTACTATCTTCAGCAATAGTGAGACTAATATTGTCTCTTCTTTTAGGTAAAGAAAAGTATCATTTTTGAGCTCTGCCTGCCTATGATGACAGCTCATCGCAATCTTGGGTCTCTACCATGGATGTATATTCTTTTTTCCCCCTTTTTTTGGCTTGAAGTTTTAAGTTGCTTACAACATGTGAAATTCAAAGCTTCGGGCACATGACTGTCAGAATTGTCAAGAAGATTAACAACAGATATTTGAAAAGAAAACAGTAGGCAGTTAAGGAGCTGTGCTTGGAGTATGATTTATGAAGGTTTTCATGACAAGACCATGAAAAAACAGTACACATTTCTTTTTTTAAATTTTGTTTTATTGCATAAAGTATTACAAAGAGTGTTAAATAAGTCTTCATTTACCCCCTGACCTTCCCCCCTTCTCCCCCACCCCCCAGTGTCTTGTGTCCATTGATTATGCTTATATACATGCATACAAGTCCTTCAGTTGATCTCTTAACTCCCCCTCAACCCTCCCGAGCCTTCTAGCTGTAGTTTGACAGTCTGTTCAATGCTGTTCTGCCTCTGTATCTGTTTATGTTCATCAATTTATAATGGTCTTTAGTATCCATAAATAAGTGAGATCATGTGGTATTTTTCTTTCACTGACTGGCTTATTTCACTTAGCATAATGCTCTCCAGTTCCATCCATGCTGTTGCAAATGGTAAGAATTCTTCTTTTTTACAGCAGCATAGTATTCCATTGTGTAGATGTACCACAGTTTTCTAATCCATTCATCTGCTGATGGGCACTTAGGCTGTTTCCAAATCTTAGCTATGATGAATTTTGCTGCTATGAACATAGGGGTGCGTATATCTTTTCTGATTGGTATTTCTGGTTTCTTGGGATATATTCCCAAAAGTAGGATTGCAGGGTCAAATGGGAGTTCCATTTTTAATTTTTTGAGGAAACTCCATATTGTCCTCCATAGTGGCTGCACCAGTCTGCATTCCCACCAGCAGTGCAGAAGAGTTCCTTTTTCTTCATTTCCTCTCCAGCACTTGTTGTTTGTTGATTTGCTGATGATAGCCATTCTGACAGGTGTGAGATGATACCTCATTGTTGTTTTGATTTGCATATCTCAGATGAGTAGTGACTTTGAGCATGTTTTCATATGTCTCTTGGCTTTCTGAATGTCCTCTTTTGAAAAGTGTCTCTTTAGGTCCTTTGCCCATTTTTTGATTGGATTGTTTATCTTCCTTTTGTTAAGTTGTATGAGTTCCCTATAAATGTTGGAGATTAAACCCTTATCAGAGATAACATTGGCCAATGTGTTCTCCCATGCAGTGGGCTTTCTTATTGTTTTGTTGATGGTTTCTTTTGCTGTGAAAAAGCTTTTTGTTTTGATGTAGTCCCATTTGTTTATCTTCTCTTTAGTTTCCAATGTCCTAGGAGCTGTATCGATGAAAAAATTGCTTTGGCATATGTCTGAGATTTTGTGGCCTTTAAAGTCCTCTAGTATTTTTATGGTTTCCCATCTTACATTTAAGTCCTTTATCCATTTTGAGTTTATTTTTGTGTATGGTGTAAGTTGGTGGTCTAGTTTCATTTTTTTTTTTTGCATGTATCTGTCCAATTTTCCCAACACCATTTATTGAAGAGACTGTCTTGACTCCGTTGTATGTTCTTACCGCCTTTGTCAAATATTAATTGAGCATATTGGTTCATGTCGATTTCTGGGTTCTCTATTCTATTCCATTGATCCATTTGTCTGTTCTTGTGCCAGTACCAGGCTGTTTTGAGCACTGTGGCTTTGTAATATAGCTTGATATCTGGTATGGAGATCCTACCTACTTTGTTCTTTCTCAGGATTGCTGCAGCTATTAGGGGTCTTTTTTTATTCCAGATGAATTTTTGGACAGTTCGTTCTAGGTCTGTGAAATATGCCGAGCACACATTTCTTGAAACTCAACTACATGTGTGTTTTGATAAACAAGTTGCTTTTGATCAGTATATGCTATTCATAGACCTAAAGCCTCCTTGAGAATAAACAATCAAAGGGAAATACCAGAGTTATATAGAAGCACCCCCTAAGGTCCACTTTAAGAGAATAAACTTTTTGTGTTCCCCATTTTATGTCATCTGAGCTACAGGTGATCCATCATATATATTTCACAGAGGTATCAATTTATCAGCCTCCAGCCATGACCTGTAGAAAGTACCCAGTTATTTTATTAAGTGTGGCTATAAAATAATTGATATATTAAAGGTGAAAAAAGACTCATGAAACTGTATTTAATATATGAAGGCATAAGAAAAAAGAAAGGGTTTAGAATTATAGTTCACTGTGATGATCATAAGAATTATTCAGTCATTAAAAAGGCTTAGTCCTACAGGAGTCTCACTAGAATATATTTCATATGACAATGAACTGGTGGTGCCATTAAGGAGGAAATATACACACAAGTACATAATTTGCACAGTATTTGATTCTGGTGGTAATTGTTTACAACTGCTTCACTCTTTCATTTTCAAATCTACTTGAATTGAGCTCTAGGTTTTTGTTGTTTTTTTTGCAAGCCTTTTGTGTAATCACCCAGCCTGAACCAATTTAGGGATGGGGTGTTGTGGCAAGGGGTTCATCCATCACTTTACTCCACCACATGGCACTCCATATCCATTAGGACCTGCCTTACCCCAGCCTAAGGCTTCATCTGTCCTCTAGTTCAGCCATATTACTCATCTGCTGCCTTCCACTCCAGAGAAGCACTTACAGCACAAACCAGGTGTGCCTGCTGGAATAACTTGATTGAGAAGATTAAACATGGATAAGCTATTAAGTTTCATCAAGTCACATTTTTGCTCTATTTCATAGAAACAGCAGGTGAGTTAGACTGGTTGCTTGCTAAAGAAAAACACATTAAGAAGGCTTAAACCTCAAGCAAGCATGGATATAGAAGTGTCGTTGGTGATGAAAATCTAACCCGTAGGACATTTCTACAGCTATAATCTAAATGATTGAAATGAACATTACTATTTTATGTTTAACACAGAGAATTTTGTGCCTCGAGGGGTACTTTTGAATTCTCAAGACAGTACCCAGCACCACTGAAAAATGTCTCTACACATCATGTAGCTACATGGAATCCGATGAAAATATTTAGAACATACGTCTTCAGCAATGGGTTCTTGGCTGCTGCAGATATATCAAAATGACTATACTTGGATGAAATGGGAGAAGGGAAAGAAAGTGACAGTTTAAAGAAGATTAAAAAACCAACCAACTTTCAGGAAGATTAAAAAAAGAGAGGGCCAGGAGGATCATTTATAAAAGGGAGGATGTAAATTCTGTACAACCTGATTGGTTTTCCCAGGAATTTGCTTGCTTTAATGAAACTGATTCCTGAAAGACAGAGAGCCCTTTTTTAATGGGAAGAAGGCGTTACTGTGGGTTGGCATGTTGTTAGTCTTTGGTCTCAGGAGACTCTCTCTGAAGACCTGATTAGGCTCCAAGCATGTGGCAATGAGTTTAGTGCCCCTTTGCTGGAGGTTTCAGGGTGGCTTATTTCTGAGTGTTGGGATGGTTAACACTACCCAGAACATTCTTTGTGAACTCTATAAATCACTACTCTCCTGCCTTCCATGCAACAACTTAGTTATCACCAAAGCCTCATTTTAATCAGATGACCTTTTCTACAGTGAAAAAATCAAAGATATCTTGGGATTTTCATTGACTTGATGATGAGTCACTGACAAAATTTGCACCTTTCCTAGGGTGACTTTTTATTTTCTTTTTTACTTTTCTGCCAGATGGAGTAATAAGTCTGATTTATGTTTTCTAAATCAATCATTCCAAGGACTTAAAGAGCTAACTTCTTAATAATTTAAAACAATGATGTTTGAGCTTTACGAACTAAACTAAAATTTTGCTTGCTAGCAGCCTCTGATAGTAAACTCAGGATAAACTATTAGCTTAGTAAAGTCAGAGTTAGCATATGAGGCTGGAAAGGGAAGGCCTTGGGAACGACAGGAGAGTAAATCATTCAAACTTTCTGAGCATTTTCTCAATTGTGCAATGGAAATAATAATATGTACCCCATGTTGTAGTTCCTTTAATTAAGTGACATAGGGGAGCATTTTGTCAAAGAGAAAGTACTACACAAAGAGGAGATATTTTCCTCTACACAGAGGCATACAAATTCCCCTCTGGACGGTACATGTATTACTAGCAGTTAAATAATTAACTGAAGTATTGGCTAATGAGGTCACAAATTTTATTACAACTGGGCCAATTGTAGACAGAAAGAGAACACTTAATATTGGCCACCCAGCTTAAAATGTGTGTTATTACCCATCAAAGTGCATGTCATTACTCACCAAGATATGAGAGTTATTGCTGCTACTGGAAACCCCTCTAGGAAAAGGTGTGTGGCCTACTCATAATAGGTGTAATAGTGTGATCCAGTTGGTCAGATGATTCAGTTGGTATGGTATGCATATGAATACACAGGTAAACTATACATTTCACAAAGACACAGATCTTGGTCAATTTTGTTCACTATCTACCCCAACGGCTTGGACAATTCCTTACACATAGTACTGATTGGACACATGCGTGAGGATTTTGAGAGTAAAATAAAGAACATTAGGCTGAAATTATTCCACACATAATATTGAACCTCATGTTTCTAGATCTTTGGAGGCATAGCTGGCTTCAAAAACCCAGCTCAGTGGTGCTCCAGGTGATAACCAGAGCTAAGTTAACCCACATTGAATTCATGCTTCCTGTGATTGGATTAGCTGGGACCACCATAGACGAGGTTCTATTCTGTGCATGGTTCTAGCCAATTCCCTCAGAGGTGACCCATCTACAGTTTACATCTCTGCTCCAGAAATCCCCTGTAGATGCTGTTACAGTACATTTGATGGTGGACTCTATTCTCCTGCTAAGCTTCTTCTGAACAAGAACAAAACTAATTCCATGTGGCAGACAAACTTGGCTGAGTCAACTTATTTAAAAGGCAGTTGGTACCTAATATGCACTGAAGTTTTAAACCTATTCAATAGATTGTATCAACAGAAAATGAATCTCATGGTTGGTATGAGGTACCAACCATGTAGAGGACACTTCACTGAATAGCAGACACAGCCCCTGCATTTGAAGGAGCTTAAAACTCTCCTTATATAGATGTCATCTCTCCTAATGGCATTTCCCCCAAAAGGCTGGAGAGATTATGTTGGGCTCAGTTTTTCAGGCAGGATTTCAGCTGCCCCTGAAGAATGTGAAAGGAGAATGAAAGCACATCCTAGAAAAGGACAAGATGATAAACAAGGACCAAAAGTGAAAAAGGACAAGATGCATTTGGAAACACAAGATCAATCACTCCAATAAGGGAACATCAGAAGGCATAACAGGAGATGAGGCTGAAAAATAATACAATTTAAATGAAATGTTCTTTTGACTTGAAGCGCTATAGTAGAAGGCTTCCAGGAGCCAGGCAGAGACACAAACCTCTGAATAAGTAACAAATAAACACGCAAAACACCACAAACAAAAAATAAAAAGGGCATGGCAACTGGCCAGGAATTGGATAGGGCCTTTTGAAAGTACAGTGTTAATATATATATATATTTTTTTTAAGTACTGAATTGAGCACCCCCTCAAAAAAAAGGAAAAAAGGTAGGTCTCTCTTCCAGCCACCATTTTACTTCTGTTTTAAAATATATATACTAGTATGTTTTTACTGATTTCAGAGTAAGAAAGGGAGATGGAGGAAGAGATTCATCAATCAGCTGCTTCCTGCATGCCCCCTATTGGGGAGGGAGCCTGCAACCCGGCATGTGCCCTGATGTGAATGTAACCATGACCTTCTGGTTCATAGGTCATGCTCAGTCACTACTGAGCCACACCAGCTGGGCAACCATTTTACAATCTGTCCTAAAGAATGAACAATATAAATAAAAATGACCACAATCTGAAATAAATCAAATAGAATTGTTCATTATAATGACAGTTGGTATCTACATATTTACATATATAACCTCTAGTCCTCTCTGTTACCAGAGAAAGAAACTATAAAAGAATTTTCTAAAAGTAAGGTGCTCCCAGGTGCCCTAAATATCAGTGTGCTAGAAAGCAGTGGTTTTCAAACTATAGTACATATCAGAATCACCAGGAGAGCCTATTAAAACATGGACTGCTGCCCTGACCTGTTTGGCTCAGTGAATAGAGTGTCAACATGCGGACTGAAGGGTCCCGGGTTCGATTCTGGTCAAGGGCATGTACCTTGGTTGCGGGCACGTCCCCAGTGGAAGGTGTGCAGGAGGCAGATGACCGATGTTTCTCTCTCATCAATGTTTCTAACTCTCTATTCCTCTCCCTTCCTCTCTGTAAAAAATCAATAAAATATATTTTTAAAAAATAAATAAAACATGGGAGTGCTCAAAACAAGGCCAGAGTTTCTGATTCAGTAGGTCTAGGGTGGGGCTTGGGAACTTCTGTTTGTTCGTTTTCAAGTGATGCTGATGCTTCTACTATGGAGATTACACTTTGAGAAGCAATGCTTTAGAGCAAGCCCCATCATCCAGCCACCACTGCTGCTACAGTTTGCCTCGTAAGGGACATCTAATGACATTTCTCAAACCCAAGTGTTCTTTGGAAGACTTATAGATACTGTTCTTTTGGGGTTGAGATATAACTTTGGTTACCCCTACTTATGTATGAGGATTGAAATGCATTCTAAGGAAAATATTGGACAATGGGAAATAAAATGGAAAGCCCTATATCTCAGTGCACATCCTTATTACGTCTCTTCATTTTCAAAACAGAAAAATCTTCTACCCATCTTGGCTGCTCTTAAAACATATTGTTTAGATTTAATTGGCAATGTAGCCCAGATACATTCTAGGTGTCTGCTAGGTAGTTCAGTCTTAACTTCACCCAATATCTCTTTTTAAAAAATTGAAAAAAAATTATATTTGTCAAGCATTGTCTGCAGGATATGCAGTCCACATGTTTCTCTCTAGGTAATTTGTACACATTGGTGACATAGTGGTATTCTACTGTCAATTAAGGAATATAATGGAAGCGATATATTAGTAATGCGAGTTCAAAGAGTGAAATTTGCAAATTATTTATTTAAAAACAAATAATTAGAGCAGATGTAAGGTTATTCCTCCAACATCATTCTGGCTGATTTGCATTCTGCAATGTTTTTTTCAAGTGGGAGGGAAAGTTGAGGGATTTCTGAAGCCTGTGTGGTGTGTGTGTGTGTGTATCAGTCCTAGAAGCATCATATGTCAAGTATTTTAAAAAATCACAACTGTCATTTAGCAGCTCTTAAATATGTCCCTCAGCACTCACCAGAATCACCTGGAATGCTTGTTAAAAGAATATCCCAGGGTTCCATTCCAGGCTGTTGAATAAGAATCCCCTAGGTGTGTGTGGGCTGACTATGTGCATTTTAGGAATAACTCAGGTGCTTCTAATGTTCATTTAATCGTGAGAACACTGCTTCCTGGCCCCCTATTCTGGGCCCCTACAGAGATGCACATACTTGTCTTATTTTGCCAGTTTTTAAAAGAAATACCTGGTTGATCTACCTTTGCATCTATAAGAGAGGGGTACTCTTTATGCAGGACTGTAAGAAAGCCAGTCTTGTGCTCTACTCTTAGTGAAGAGGACTCCAATGAATATTTCTGCATGAAGCTCATTTCTACCTCTACTTTATGTCCCTCAACTTATTTTTTGTTAGTTTTTTTCTTCTTCTTTCATCTCCTGCTTTATGTTATACCTTTTTATTTTATGAACATTTTACATACAATCTTAACTAATAAAAGTGTAATATTAAAATTAACTGTTTCTCCGGGATGGAGAAAAGCCACGCCCACCAGCCAATCAGAGCTGCTGTATGCAAATTAGCCCACCCAAGATGGCCGCAGCCCTGGTGTGCAGCTTCTCCGGGGCTTCGGCCTCCGCCATCTTGGGAGCCTCCCTCCTGGGAAGGCATCAGGCGCCTTGGGCCTGTGGATGCCTTCCCAGGCGGGAGCCTAGGGAGGAGGGGCTGGGGACCAGGCGGCTGGACCCCGCGGCCCCCGCCCGGGAGGCCATGGGGCACAGAGACCAGGTGGCTGGACCTCCGCGCCTCCCCCTGGGAGGCCATGGGGTGGCCAGTGCCACCCCACCCACAGCTTGCCGGGCGGGAGCCTTCCGGGGTGCGGGGACCAGGCTGCCGCACCCTGAGGCACCCGCCCAGGAGGCCATGGGGTAGCCAGCGCCACCTCACCCGCGGCTTCCCGGGCGGGTGGCCCAGAGGGTCAGTGGGAGCTGTGGCCAGCTTGAAAACTGCCCTCAGCCCCTCATCCAGGCTTGCCACACCCCCTGGGGTGAGGGTCTCCACTGGAGAGCTTGGCCAGCCTGCAAACAGACATGAGCCCCTCACCCAGGCTGGCCAGACACACCAGCAGGTGGACATCCCCAGAGGGGTCCTAGACTGGGAGAGGGCACAGGTCGGGCTGAGGGACTCCCCACCCCCCCCCAGTGCACAAATTTTTGTGCACCGGGCCCCTAGTCTTATATATTTGATGATATATGCCCAAGGTAATGAATGTATGTTGGAATTTGGCAAATGGTATGTTTCTCTTAAGAAAACAAAAGATTTGAAACTTCATTGAAAGCAAAATTGTTGTTTAGGAATATATGAAAAATCTTCATCTAGCATTCATTCAATAACATCTAGATCAGTGTTTCTTATGATTTATTTTTTAAATAAAGTGTAAAATAATAGAAGATGCTAAAAATGATTTTCTGAGATTTTGACCAGACAAGTGTATTTGTGTATGTGTGTGTGCTTTTTATTCTTTTAAGATGTGCTAAAGTAATTCTCATCCTATATTCTATACATTTAGTTTGGATGCTTAAAAAAAAGAATACAAATGTACAGAAACTCTATAGCCATAGAAGTAAACTAATTCTAAAAATGTTAAAAAAAATAAATTTTATTAATAAAGGGAAGCAAGCAAAGGAAACCAGCCTGACTAAATAGGAAGAGGCAGCTTTATAGTTACCCCAGGGAATCTACCCAATTAAAGGGGAAAGGAAAAAATGGAGCAGGAGAAAGTCCTTTTACTAAGCACATACACAACAGAAGCCAAATGAAGAGACAAAACTTTAAGGCATGATCAGGAGGAGCCCAAATGGTGACTATATGAAGAAGAGACTAGCCTGGGACAATCTCAGGAAAAGATCAAATAGGATAAGGGCACAAAACCCTGGAAAATTTGGGAAAGTGGTTAGATAGTGGGAAGGGCACCAGCACAGCACCAGGAAGAGCTGGAAAAAAGATTTGAAAGAAAGCTAGCTTCTTTCCCAATCCAGGGAAATATGTGTAAATCTTAACAAAGGCCCAGAAAAGTCCCATCTCCGGGGACAGCCATGTGGTTCAGGTGCCATGGAGCCTTGGCAGCAGATGTCCAGATGGAGAAATGAGGCACAGAAAAGTTTAGTAACTTTCCCAAGTCACACAGCTAGGAATTGGACTGCTGGAGTCCTATGTGCTGGGGGTAATAGTACTGCAGCTCTGGGTCCTGACCCTCCTGGACTTAGTGGGCACAAGCGCAGGCTTATGGCCCTGGAAGCTGGACTTCTTCCACAGAGAGAAGGAGCTGAATCACCTGGTCATTAATGAGGCACTGGGCATGGTGCACCTGGGAGCAGACCAACAATGTCAACCAGCTTCTGCTGTAGGACACACAGGGAAGCGCTTCATAGAGTGCGGCAGCTTTTTCAAGGGCATCTGTGCCGTGAGGGCCCTTCCTTCCATCATGCTGTACTCCTGCTTTCTTTTCTCCTAAACTCTAAGGGTCACCATGAAACTTACAACCAGGGGAGCTGTGGGCTTTAAGGACTCTCCTTTTGCCACTGTAATTTTCTGTCCTGAGTCCAGGCAGCCCAGTGTAGGCTTACTCCTATTGCTGTGACCTGGCCTCTTCTATCCTAAGCTGTTCCTTTGTTTTTCTTCTAATAAATCTTGTCATTATTGATCAAATCCTCCTTCATGATGTACCTGAAATGTCTTCCCCAAGTTACCGCAAGATCCTGTTTCCTTTGGTAGCACAAGGATAGAATTAGTCAACAGAAGCAATTTTAAAAATATCTACTGTCCAGTAAGTATAATCTCAGATGTGGACAGTTTAGAGGTCGGTTTACTAAAGGCTCTTAGCTTGTAAGAAAGTACAGTAAACAGTGGACTCTTGTTTCAGATTCAGTGATCTGATCTCCAAATGTACTTCCACATCAAGATAGACTCTTATTAGAAGTCACTCATACCCCAGATCTATTTCTAATTTTAGGAACTTGCATATTTCTGTCACTCTTTTGTCTGTAAAAGAAAGGCAGGTAACCATTTATAATTAAAAAGTGGAACAAGAAATGTGAGGACTTTAAAACATCAAAGGATTACCAACAACTACACTATAAAGGATTAATGTTGATGCATATGATTAGAGTTTTTACATAGCTTAGGTAGTTGGATAATTGAAAAGGTTTGCCCAAGGTTTTTATTAGTAGTAGTGAGGGTTAACATATCCCTTAAGTTGAATATATATATATATATAATTTGATTTAGTAGTAATTGCTAAGTTCCCTACTTCAGTTTGACTTTATACAATGTATCATGACCAGTTCTGTCTCAAATTTCCTTCTAATGAAGTGAGAAAAATAATTTACATCACATATCCTTCAGGTTCTTCCTGGCTGTGTGATCACATATCTTTCACAGGTGCATTACTATATGTGATTCATAAAAAATTTGGATTTCCTGTTGTTAATATGTCAAGTCTACACATTATTTACTTACATATTTATTGTTTCTACTCCCCTCCTGTCAGCAAACACACTATAATGGATGGATCTATAAGATCAGGGACTTTAACCATCTTGTTTAACTGCTAAATCACCAGTGACTAGAATAGTACCTGGGCATAAAAAATTTCCATAAATATTTCTCAAATAAATTAATAAGGTGCTGGCAGTTAGAGCACATACAAATCAGATTGTACTGCTGTTGGCAATGATTGAAATCCAGGAAATAAAGAACAAGGGGTGTGTGCATGACCTGAGCTTGCTGAAGGGTTCAAAGGAAACAAATGCCCACCAGATCTTAGAACCCTGTCAGAATTTAATTCCTTACTAACTTGGAATTACTAATATATCTAAGGATATTGTTTTCTGACTTTTGCTTATATTGAAAGTCACACTAAAGTAAGACCAATAAAACTGATTCCTCACATACAACCCTAACACAACTTTTCAAATTATGTCCCCCAACTCTCTTCTTTGACCCTGACATATCCATAATTGACACTTAGTGAGTTTTAGTATCTATCTCTTGTGTTGCCAGGTTCTTCTACCTCATCTCTGGCTGTCACTTCTACTGAATGAGAAGCATGGGAAAGGGGACCTTGAGGAGCCACCTGTCAGAACAGTGCACTTGACATCAACAAACATAAAAGAGAAATGCTAACAGAATGTGTGAGACAGTACGGCTCAATTTTCTCAGTTTCAAATCTTAAATCAATGCTGTACAATATGAACTGTCTTTAAAATCAAACATTAGATTCTAATTAATAGTTTCAAGATCATCTCTCCTTTGCAACACTCCTTAGGAGTGTCCCTTGAATGGGTCAAAATTCATACTACATTTTTCTTTATTAATTCCTATATTAATCAATAGTTATAGCTAGAATAAATAGCACTGTAAATAAGAAGCATTCTTTCTCCATATTTTCTGGTACTCAAATTATGGGTTAAGTCTGTACCATGTTAAACTTCATCTAATCACTCTGCAATATTTATGGATTGAAAAAGCAGAAATAAATTTATGACCATGATTATAAACTAATCAAATGATGTAAAAATAAAATTGAACCAAAGTCAAATGGTATGTATTTTTTTAGAGCATAAATTCTAAAAACTAAGTGTAACTCAACATAATGTAAATTTTTTTAAAATTCTGGGGCATACTCTGAATGAGAAAGAGAATTAAAATAAGATTCTTACACTTATCAGCTAGGATCACAAAGAAGTCCTGATCTCAGAGTGAAACCTACCCATAGGCTCCTAAGCCTACTTCAGGAAGAGGGAGGAGAAAGCCTTTTATCTCTTCCTTTTCACCCCCAACACTCAGAATCTCGGTGTCTATCTGTCTTGAGTCACCAGGATTAATTATGCTTTTTATTACAGCTTAGGCCAGGGACATAGAAGCCTAGGTCCCCACTCACCTCTTCTAATCCCTCTATGACTCTACAAATCCTATAATATTATGTTGGCTTCCTGGACTTCTGTTTTTTTGTTTTCTTCTTATCTCATTGGTCATGCCTACAGTCAGTTTGCTGGTGCCTCCTCATAGTTCTGGCCTTTTGTGTGACTTAGGTTCAATCCCTAAACCTCTTCTCTTTTCCTCTATTTTTACTCTCTCCCTTGGTGATCCAATTCTGTCATACATACTCTGGTGACTCTCTAATTAATGTTGTGAGTTAAGACCTCTCCACTATACTTCTGAACTACAGAGTCTAACAGCCTGCTCAACACTTCCAATAAGATATAAATTTAGTAAATTAACTTAAACGTGCAAAAATAAAAATGAACCAGTGGCCTTATTCACCAGCTTGTTGCAGCCCCCATCAATCTACTTCTCCCCTCATGTTCATTAATTATAATTAATTCTTTCAATTGCTTAGACCAAAAGTCTTGTTATTACCTTCATCTCCTCTCTTTCTCTCATACTTCACATCAAATTTTTCAGCAAACACTCTTGCATCTACTTTCAAAATATATTATATTTTACCATCTCTGCTACTTCCCTGATCCAATCTATCATCATCTCTTGCCTTACATATTGCAATAGCTTTCTAATTAATCTCCTTGCTTCTACGTTTATCTTCCTTACAGTTTATTTTTATTCAAAGACAGAATGATCACTTAAAAACTTTGAGTCAACAGTCATTCCCCTATTCTAATCCTTCTAGTGCTTTCTTTTGTCACTCAGGGGAAGGAAAAGTATAGTGTTCAGGTCTCTCTATACACTATCTCCCCAATTTATTCTGTGCCTTCATTTGCTTAAATTCTGCCCATCTGTCACAATATTCTAGCCATTGGCCTCTTTATGTTCTTTAGATCAAATGTGCTCTCACTTCAGTTTTATTTGTCTACAAAACTCTTTGCATATAGCTCTTCTCTCAGGTCATTATCTAGTGACCACTCTATTTAAAATTGTCTCCATATCCCCACCCCACCTCTAATTTTTCTTTCCTGATTTATTTTTAGGCATTTATTTACCACCATCTAATATACAATACTAGAGGTCTGGTGCACAAAAATTTGTGCACTCAAGGGGGTCCCTCAGCCCAGCCTGTGCCTTCTCGCAGTCTAGGACCCCTTGGGGGATGTCCACCTGCTGGCTTAGGCCTGTTACCTGGGCAATCAGGCCTAAGCTGGCAGTTAGACATCCCTCTGGCAGCCCAGGAGCCCTCGGAGGATGTCCATTTGCCAGTGGGGAGCAGGCCTAAGCTGCAGTCAGACATCCTTAGTGCTGCTGAGGAGGCAGGAGAGGCTCCCACCACCACCTCTGTACTGGCAGCCATCAGCCTGGCTTGTGACTGAGAAGAGCTCCCCCTGTGGGAGTGCACTGACCACCAGGGATAGCTTCTGCATTGAGTGTCTGCCCCCTGGTGGTCAGTGTGTGTCATAGTGACCAGTCATTCCCAGTGGTTCTGGCTGTTAGGATCAATTTGCATATTATCCTTTTATTATATAGGATAGAGGCCTGGTGCATGGGTGGGGGCTGGCTGGTTTGCCCTGAAGAGTGTCCCAGATCAGGGTGGGGGTCCCTCTGGGGTGCCTGGCCAGCCTGGATGAGGGGCTGAGGGTCGTTTTGAGGCTGGCCAAGTCCCCCAGCAGGAACCCTCACCCCATGAGGGTGTGGCCATTCTGGGTGAGGGGCTGATGGCTGTTTGCAGGCTGGCTACAGCCCCCAGTGGCCCAAGCTCCCAGTGAGGCTGGCTGGAAGCAGGTATCTGGGATTTATTTATCTTTTATAATTGAAACTTTGTTGCCTTGAGAAAGGCCATAGCCAGCCTAGGCAGGCATGGAAGCTTGGCTTCCTCCATCGCCGGGGCAGCCACACCTCCTGTTTGCTCTAGCTCCGTGGCTTCTGGGTACCATCTTGGTTGGGCTAATTTCTTATAGTTGTTCTGATTGGCTGGTGGGTGTGGCTTGGGATGTAGCGGAATGATGCAATTAGCATATTACTCTTTTATTAGATTAGATAGTACATATAATCTTATTATCACCTCTCTCTAGAAAGAAGGCAGAAATTTGCCCTTTATCTTTTCTTTTATCAGTGTCAAAAGTAGTGCTTAGCACATAGTAAATAATCAAAATTTCTCAAATATATATGCATACATGAATGAATAAATGGATGAATGAGTGAATGAATATTACTTGGCAGTTTGAACTGAGGAGCTAGCTAAAATATAAATGATGACTGATACCAAAACATACTATCAGAGAGATAAAGCAAATATATCAAAGTAGCTTCCCAGAATTAATAGGGAAACTCATGAACATCAAATGAAAAAAGGTTGTTAAAGATGTCAGAAGTCATAAGAAGAACTTCTGGAGGATTTGAAAACACTGTCTCTTCAATCTAATGAAAAAGTGAGAGGAGAAAACAGTGCTTTCACTTTTAGCTAAAGTAAAAAAAAAATATATTACACCTGGATTACTCATAGAAGTTGTTATATATTCTCTAAGTTTGGGAGTAGGTTACAATGAATATCACTTCACTGATCAATATAAAAGCAAGAAATTGTCTCTATTTAGCTAAGGAAACTCTAAGAGCATCTGTGTAGAGGGAATTGTCAAGAACCAAACAGGACTGGAACAGAAGCAGCCAGGTGAAAAAAGTGTGGTGCCAAGTCTAAGAACAACAAGTTCAATGTTTCCAATAGGAGCCTCTGTAAATGGAAGCATGCTTGGGAGAGTCAATGCTAAATAGCTGACAGAGCCAAAGAGCAGAAGCCCCCAGCCATGACTCCTCTTTCCCTGGCAATGACCCTGATCGGGTCCTAAACCACAGTCAGCAGGATGAGAACAAAGGAGAAACATTGTGAAGACAAAGAAGGGAAAAATCCACAGGCAATGGTACAACCCAGAGCTGACCCAAATAAAGAGGGAAGGAGATAAAATAAAAGATCAAGTTCAAAGTTTCAGTGTTCTTTCAAACTGTAAAAACAAAGTTACCAATTAAAGCTGTTCATAAATTTTGGCCATAAGATTTTAACAGAGTGAAGAGAAGAATCATGGGAACGTGATCTATATTCTCCCTGAGTATGAGGCTAGGAATAAGCCTTACATAGCAGGTTTAAATACATATAGGAAACAAAAATAAATTTATCCTAATGATTAGACATAGCTTATTCAAAATTTATGACTAGCGAATAAAGACACGCAATCAGAATATCAACTTCAGTACTTGAAAGTAGCAAATAATACCCTTCTAACCTTTGCTTCCTAACAGTCCTGAACTCTCATATCTCGTTATCATTCTGGAACTAATAAATTCATCAAAAATACCAGCTGAGTTCCCAGAGTTCATAGTATCACTGTTCTTTAAAGTATGCACTTCTTGTTTCAAATCTTATACTTATAATTTAATTTTTAACTATGAGATTAAGAAATTAACTGTATAATCTATTTTATCAAATACTATTCAAGTGATTAATTGATGAGATAAAAAGTGAACAAACAGTAAGATGGTATACACAAATTCAAATATATGATACTTACATAATATAACTGTAATATATGTTTCAATTAAAAGACAATGATTATGAGACTAGGATTTAAAAAAAAAAAAAACAACTAAAGGCAACTTATAAAAAACATCCCCTATGGATAAGGACACAATGGTTTAAGTTTATATTTCCATGAACATCTATACTTAAAATACAAAAGGCAAAACTTGGCAGAAGTGAAAATAAATAAATACATGATTATAGTGAGAAATTTATTACACATCCTATATAATAAAAGTGTAACATGCAAATTGACCATCCCTTCAGTATGCCTAAGTCACGCCCACCAGCCAATCAGATGGACTGTATGCAAATTAACCCAGCCAACATGAAGGCCGGCACTCAGGGAGCTGAGTAAACAAGCAGTTTCGTTGCAGCAGGAGTGAAACTGTTTGTGGGCTGCCTGGGCTTCTCCAGGGAACAACATATTTCCAACACTGTTTCAATTTCAATCCTAGAAGCCTCAGAAGCTGAAGCAAACAGCAGGCCGGGCCTGACTTCTAAGGGAAACATTTTTTCATTATAGAAGCCAGAGCTGAAGCAGTGAAGGTTTCATTACTTGCCTAGGCACGGGCTTAAAGGAACAATGTATCAATTATAGAAGAAAAACAAACCCCAGAAACCTGCTTCCAGCCAGCCTTGCTGGGACATTGGGTCAATGGGAGCTGTGGGCAGCCTGAAAGTCTGAAAACACCCCTCAGCCCATCACCCAGGCTGGCCACACCCCAATGGGGTGAGGGATCCTGCTGGGGGGCTTGGCCAGCCTGTAAACAGCCATCAGCCCTTCACCCAGGCTGGCCAGGTACCCCAGTAGGGACCCAAAACCTGAAGGGACTGTGAGCAGCCTGAAAACGGCCCTCAGCCCATCACCCAGGCTGGCCACACCTCAATGGGGTGAGGATCCACACTGGGGGGCTTGGCCAGCCTGCAAACAGACATCAGCCCCTCACCCAGGCTGACCAGGCACACCAGCAGGTGGACATCCCCAGAGGGGTCCCAGATTGCGAGAGGGCACAGGTCGGGCTGATGGACCTCCTCGAGTGCACAAATTTTTGTGCACCAGGCCCCTAGTTTCTCAATAATTGATAGCTCAAGCTGATAGCTAAATCAGTAAGAACAAACAAATATTTGAACAATGTGATTGGAAAATAATCTTTTAAAAACTGACACAACTCTCTCCCAATATTTCTGGGGTGAGGCAACCAAAATTTTTAGTGGCCTTGTCTTGGCTAGGTTTAAAAACAAAGAATAATAATAATAATATTAAAATAAAAACTGACACACAATTATTTAATGAAATTGATGAAATGATTATAAAATTAATAATTCATGCATGGGACAATCTATATATATCTAAGAAAGTCTAATTTTTATCTGTATTTTCTTCTAAAAGCTTTAGAGACATGTTCTCTAGCTCTTGAGTCCATTTTCAGTAAGTTATGTTTTAATGAGATTATGGAGGGAGATAAATAAAATTTTCCAAATTGATAAACAGTTGTCAAAGTATCAATGTAATGTATTACACCTTTTACATATGTCAAAGTTTTAGTAAGTTAAGTTCTCATTAAAACATGAACATTTTTTAAATTTTATATTCTGTATCATTAATTTTCTTATTGTTTTCTATAATAAAGAAACTGTTTAAATTTCTCTAATTCTACATGATTTTTATATTTGGCAGGACTAGTTGC
This sequence comes from Murina feae, assembly GCA_004026665.1. NCBI lineage: Eukaryota > Metazoa > Chordata > Mammalia > Chiroptera > Vespertilionidae > Murina > Murina feae. The sequence goes on along the minus strand of PVJC01002290.1, from coordinate 27,463 downwards.
TAGTTGATCTTTTCAATATTGTCTTCACTCTGTGCAAATTTTTCTGTATAATCAATTTAAAAGCATCATAGATTTTAATTGTCAGATTAATTAGAAGAATAAATTCGTGAGAATGTTTCTTTCACACACTGAAAACTCTTTAACCAGGAACATAAGTATCTTTTCCCCTTTCTCAGGTCCTGCTTTATGACCTTCAGTAAATTTCAATAGTTTTTTAATAGGTTTTACAAGCTTCTGATCATACTGAATCATGCTCTGTAGCTACTCTAAATGGGACCCGTTTTTCTATTACATTTAAAATCAGTCATTGCTAGTATATAAGAAAGTTACTATTTTTCAGTATTGATTTTTTATCTGACAACTTTCCTAGACTCTTACTAGTTCTCATATTTTTTCCATTGATTCTCATTGATTTCTTTTTGTAGACACTTTGTCTTTTTCATATATTGTATGTGTATACATGTGTGTACACATACAGACATACATTCTTTTTTTAATATATTTTATTGATTTTTTCTTTTTTATAGAGAGGAAGGGGGAGGGATAGTTAGAAACATCGATGAGAGAGAAACATTGATTGGCTGCCTCCTGCACACCTCCTACTGGAGATGAGCCCTCAACCAAGGTACATGCCCTTGACTGGAATCAAACCTGGGACCTCTCGGTCTGCAGGCTGACGCTCTATCCACTGAGCCAAACCAGCTACAGCGACATACGTTCTTTTAATTTTATTGTATTGGATAGTCTAATATCTCCAATAAATCTAAATTTATTAACATAATAAGAGAGATTCTCTTCTCATTTCTGAATTATTGCAGCTTCTTTTGGTATTAATTTTTCCAGTACTACTGTAACAAATTACTATAAACTTTGTGACTTAAAACCTAAATATATTCTTTTACAGTAGATCAGATTCCAAAATAGTCTGATGGGCCAAAATTAAAGTGTTAGCAGGGCTGGTTTCTCCTTGAGGCTCCCAGGGAGACTCTGTTCCTGCCTCCAACAGCCATTCATTCCTTGGCTCAAGGCTCCTTCTTTACCTCACTCCAGCCCTTGTTGTCATCATCACATTGCCTTCGTCCTCTAGCTTTCTGTCACCCAGAAATTCCAGAATAATCTCCCCATCTCAAGACCCTTAACTGAAACCCACCTGCAAAGTCAGTTTTACCATCTGACGTAACATATTCACAGGTTGTGGGGTTTGGGATTTTTTTTTTTGGAGGGAGGTATGTTATTTTGCCACACTTAAAATATTTCCCTATTATTTATGATGTGTTCTTAAGGTTTCTGATAGACTTTGAAAGCCAAATTGTAAAAGTTTTATGTCTGTAACTAGTTTACTAAGAGCTTCTTCTTATAAATCATTAACACATATAATAAATCAAATGATTCATTTAGCCATATTGAGATATTTATTTTTCTCCCTTAATTTGTTAATGTACTAATTACATTAATGCAACATGTTTCATAATCTAAAAACTTTTGTAATCAGAGCATAGACTTTTTGAGCATAATATATTAGTAGCCTGCTAAAAATTCCCAAAATTAATTTGGTAATAGTTTATTTATGATTTTCAAATCTTGGCTCATGAGTGTTCTTTTATGTGTTATTTTTATTCAGTTTTTATGTCAGTGTTATATTACAGCCATATAATGTTTTGAGAAAGATTCTATTCTTTTCTGTCATTCAAAAAAATATGTATTACAAGGAAATTATTTCTTTTTTAGAAGTGAAATTAGCCTCACACATTAAAATATTCTGATCCTGCTTTCACCTTGTCAGAGCAAATAAGCCTCCAATATTTCTACCTTATACTACCAACATTTTCTAGTATTCTTTAAGTGAACTTTGGTAATTTGTATCATAGAAAATTATTTTTATTAAGGTGTTCAATTTTTAACATTTAAATTGACACTACATTTAGCATTCATACTGTTCTTTGTTGCTATTTCTATTGGTGAAAGTTACCCAAATTTGTTCATTTTATTGATAATTTTAAAGAGTTCGTTTTTATTTTTATTGATCACCTCTATTTTTTATCCCTGTGTTTCACTTAGTTTCTAGCTTTATCTCAATTTCTTTAGCTTTGCTTTTGTTCTAGCTTCTTACTTATACACACATAACTTATTTGTATTATATTTTTATTTTAAAATATATATTTTTAATGTGCTCACTTGTCAGCTCAATTGGACTTTGAACAGATATTACATCTTTTAATATGTGCTCTCAATAATGTCTTTTAGTATCAAAGTAGTTGTTATTTCTGTTTAGACTTTGTCTTTTTATCAAAATTTATTTAGAAGAATTCATTTTGTTGAAGTTTTATCTGAATAGATAGTCTAAGCTTCTGATTTTATTGCATTATATTTAGAGAATATGGGCTGTATTGTTTTTGCTTTAGGAATTTAATTGTAATTTCTTTTAAGGCATCATTCTTGATATATTCTATTTGTCCTATTTGTTCTTGAAAAGGCTGCATGTCCACTATTTCTTCAAAGCCAAGTTCCTTTCATTTTGTCATTGTATCTATCACATCTCACGTATTAATTGTGAGCATAAATTCTAGCTGTAAATCTAAAGTACTTATTACAAGGGAAAAGCTCTTGTGTTGAATAAAAAAATGCATGCTGAATTAAAAGGAAGTGAAAAAGATGTGAGGGAATAAAATATATAGTATCAATACCAGACAAATTGGAATTAAGTTTAAAAAATAAATAAGTTTAAAATTGTACTATTTTATTGTGAAAAATATCCTATATAATAAAGGGTTAATATGCAAATTGTCCCCTGAGGAGTTCGACTGCTATAACATGCACTGACCACCAGGGGGTGGCTCAGAACAAAGGAAGGCCCCAGATGGCAGCTGGCAATAGGGGAAGGAAGGCCCCAGCTGGCAGTTCCCGACCAGATGCTAGAAGGCTCCGATTGGCCCTGATCACAAGCCAAGCTTAGGGGCCCTACCTGTACATGAATTTCATGCACCAGGCCTCTAGTATCCTGTTATAATATATAAATTTTAGAACTCTTTGTGCAGCATGTAGTACATTATTTAAACATAGTTTAAAATGTTGTCAATATAAGAAAAGGTTAATGGAAGTACAATTAAATTAGGAAATCCTAACACATTTTTCTTAGAAAAATCAATAGGTTAATAAATTGTAAAATATTTATTTGACAAATTTTAACATTTCTTCAAAACAAACAAACACAACCACTATCATGAGAAAGAAATTTCAACATGATAAATAGCATGTGTAATAATCTATAGCTAAGATCATATTTAATACCTAATGCTGAAATAAATGAGTCCCCAAGATTGGGAGCAAGGTAAGAATTTACTCCCACTACTCTATTCAGTATTGTATTAAAGATCCTAAAGTTTAGTAAGGCAAGCAAAGCAAATAAAATTCACAAAGTCCGAAGGAAGGAAGGAAGGAAGGGAAGAAAAAAGACTTTTTATTTGCATTTGACATGATTGGCTCTTTGGAAAAATCTAAAGATTTACCAAAAAAAATCTACAATAAGTAAAAAGTGAAGTTAGCAACATCAAAACACCAATTATATTTCCATATTAGCAACAAACAACTAAAGATAAAAGTTTAAAATGGCATTTTAAGAGCACACTAAAAGGGAAAAAATAACATGTTTTTGAATAAATTTGATATTGTGCAACATTCCTATATTGAAAACTATAAACATCACTGGGAAACTAAAGAACATATAAATAAATGGAGAGAAATATCATTTTATGAGTGTAAAACCATATTAAGATGTTTATTCTTCCAAAATTGATATATAGATTAACCATAACAACAATCCAAATCCCAGAAAATTTCTGATTGATACTGACCAACTGATAAAATCATAGAATGGCCAAAACAATTTAGAGAAGACAAAGTTGGAGGTTTTGTATTTATTATTTGACTTCAAGATTTACAATAAAGCTTTTATAATCATACTAGAGGACCAATGTATGAATTCATGCACTGGTGGGGTTCCTTGGCCTGGCCTGTGGGTTTCAGGCCAAAACTGACTCTCTGACATCCCATGAGGGGTCCTGCATTGCGAGAGGGTGGTTCTCAGGTGATGCACCCCAGAATCCGGCTCTCTTCTTTGGTTCTAGGTGCATCACCCAAGAATCACAGCTGCCAAGTCACCACAGCTTAACAACTCCTGTGCTACCGGCTGGATAGTCAAAAAGTTGGATGGTTGCTTAGACTTTTATATATAGAGATAATATGGGGTTGGTCTAAAATAGACTTGTAAATCAATAGAAAAAAAAAAAAGAGTCCAGAACACACCCACACATATATAGTGATTGCTTTCAACAAAAGCATCATGGTATTGAATAATCTTTTTGATAATCTTCAAATAATTTTTTTCAATAAATGGTGTTGAGAAGAAGGGACATGGAAAAAAATGAGCTTTGACCACAACTTCATACATAAAAAATAATTAGAACCAAGGAGAAATATTTGTAACCTTTGGGAAAGATTTCTTAGGCTCTAAAATAATAGTACTAAACAAAAAGTAAAAAAAAAAAGAATATATTAGAATTTAGCAATCCTATATAATAAAGCACTAATATGCAAATTAACCCTCACACCCTCACAAGATGGCTGCCTATGACCAGGCTGGCAGGGGAATTAGTAGGGATGATCCAATGACTGAACAGCAGGCTGCATGGGTGACCAGACCAGTGGGGAGGGGGTATGAGGGGTGACCAGACCAACAGGAGTATAGTTGGGGGTGACCAGGCTGGCAGAGGGGGCAGTAAGGGGTGACCAGACCAGTGGGGGAGGGGGCAGTTAGGGGTGATCAGGCAGGAAGACAGGTGAGCAATTAGAGCCAGCAGTCCAGGATTGTGAGAGGGATGTCCTGGATTGGAGAGGATGCAGGCTGGACTGAGGGGACCCCAGCCCATGTATGAATTTCATGCAGTGGGCCTCTAGTATTAAAATATTCTGTTCTCTTAAAGACACTGTTAAATCCACACATCTATGTTCAGTTGAACTTTTACAAGGGTACCAAGCAGTAACAGGCACTCTTCAACCCCTCACTATGATCATATCACTGAGACAGCCAAGTGAGAAGCTAGAACTTCCAAAATTACCCAGAAGAAATACGGCTTTCCCCAACTTACTTTGTAAATGTAGACTACATGGGGAATAGTAACACATTCTAGCCAGGGATGTTTCAGGCTGAGGAGGAGCCTGAAATCCCACCACTAACAAGCAGGAGCAAGGTATTCCTCTGTTTGCTGAAGTATCAAAGGAGGTCTATTGAAAATCTGGACTTTCACTTCCAATTGGCACTAATAATGTGGTCCCTCTTCTTGCCCCACCAACACACTATCAGAAGAGGTCTGCTAAAACAGAAGATTTAAATAACATGCAGGATCTCATAATACCCAAAATGTCTGGGATTAACTAAAAATCATTCATCCCCTTCCAGAACCAAGATAATTTTAACTTAAATGAGAAAAGGCAATCAACAGATGACAACACCAAAATAATACCAAGTTTTTGATTATCTAACAAGAATTTTAAAGCACCCATCATAAAAGAAACACAATGTTTTAACAAGCAATTTGTTACAAACATGCCTGAAACAAATGAAGGAAAAACAGTCTTATCAAATAAATAGAAGATATAAAGAAGAACCAACTGTAATTTAGAAATGAAAAATATAATAACTGAAATTTAAAAAGTCAATGGAGAGACTCAGTAACAAAATGGAGAGAATAGAGGATAAAAATTGGTAAACTTAAAGATAGATCAATAGAAATTATCCAATCTGAAACACAGAAAGAAAATAAGTGGAAGAAATAATAATAAGAAACTTGTGGACCTATAAGACTATAATAAAAGACTTAATACTTGTGCCCCTGGAGTTCCAGAAGGAGAAGAGAAATAGATTGAGGTTGAAAAAGTACTTGAATAAATAATAGCTAAAAATTCTCCATATTTAAGAAATGATACAAACCTATAAATTTGAGAAGTGTAGAAGGTTTCTAATAGGGTAAATCCAAAGAACTCCATACTAATACACATCATAAACTTCAGAAAGCAAACAACAACAACCAAAAAGGCAAAGAAAAATATTGAAAGTAGCAAGAGAGAGATTATACCTTACCTGTTGTAATAAAACAACTTGAACAATAGTGGATTTCTCATAGGAAACTATATAATACAGTGGCACAATTTTTTTCAAATGCTGAAAGAAAATTACTGACAATCCAGAATCTTACACATCCAGTGAAAATACCCTTCAAGAACAAAGGAAAAATCAAGAAACTCTTAAATGAAGGAACACTAAGAGAATTTGTTGACAAGAGACCCACCTTAAAAGAAAGGCAAAAGGAAGTCCTTAAAATAGAAAGGATATGGTAAAAGAAAGATTCTTAGAACATCAGAAAGGAAGAACAATGGAAAGGGCAAAGATAAGAGTAATTCAATAGACTTTCCTTCTCGAGTTTTATAAATGACTGGAGGCCCAGTGTATGAAAATTCATGCGCTTGGGATGAGAAGGGTCCCTCGGCCTGGCCTGTGTCCTCTTGCAGCTCAGGAGGATGTCTGGCTGACTATTTAGGCCTGCACGGTGAGCAGGCCTAAGCCACAGTTGGACACCCTTAGTGCTGCAGAGGAGGCAAGAGAGGCTCCCACCACTGCCACTGCGTTCGCAGCCATTAGCCCATCAGCCTGGCTTGTGGCTGAGCAGAGCTTCCCCTGTGGGAACGCACTGATCATCAGGGGCAGCTCCTGCATTGAGCATCTTCCCCCGTTGGTCAGTGCACATCATAGCAACTGGTCAATTTGCATGTTACCCTTTTATTATATAGGATGTTGACAGTCAAAGCAAAGAACATAATGTTATCTGATGTGGGTCTCAATATATGTAAAGAAAATATTAAAGACAATTCTATTATGTATAGGAGAGGGTCAAGAAATTTAAAGAATTATAAGGCTTCTATAATACATCATGCAAATTGGCCAAATGATAGCACTAACAGACATTTATAGTGATGGAATAGTTCTGTATCCCAATTGTAATGGTGGATATAACAATCTACACATTTGACAAAATGACATAAAACTATATACACACATTCATTGTTTTGACATTGTGCTATAGATACACAAGATATAATCATTATGGGAAACTTGGTGAAAGGTAATTGGGACCCTCCATACTGTATTTTTAACTTCTTGTAAATCTATAATCATTTCAACATTAAAAAGTAAAAGAAATGAAAATAAAACCCAAGCCTACTGTTATTCACAGAGTATATCTTAACTAGTTTGACAACTCAATATCCATTGTTGTGTCAGTAAGCTTATATTGAGGTGCTGTTGGGACGTAGGAGTAGGAGGAAGAAGTAACTTTAGAAAATGTCCCCTTATTTGATGGCTAATAAATATATATCAATATTTGTGTCTAAATGAAATGCTTATTCTTCTTATGACTTGCTAAATAAATAAAATGGAGAAACGAGGAAGAGAAAACTTGAGAGTGTGGAAATAATATAAAGAAAGAAAATATAATCACAACTTAACAATAGAACAAAGTAAGAATTAGTAATCCGTTCACATATATACTATTATATTTGTTTTATTTAGTTACACATTTCATGAATTTTCAAGAATGTGTTATAGTAGAGTCTGAAATGGCATCTAACATTCTATTACCCCTTTTAAATATTATAAGCCTTAACACTTTATATTTATAGACTTTCATTTCATTGAAAACTATAACCCCATTAAAAACACAGTTGATTGATCTATCTCTACAGTTCATATCTACATCTGTTTTCTCCATCTGTACCTATTTTAATTATGTTTTTAATTATTTTTCTCATTCTCTGCCCCTTCCCCATCACACAAACATGGCCTTCAGCTTCTTAGTCCTTCTTGAGTCAACGGGATCAGAACTAAATTAAATGTAACTAAGAGGTTAAAACAGAAGTATTTCTAAACACTGTTTGTGAAACTGCTGAGATCCCCAGGGGAGAGGAAATTACCAATCAAGAATTTCTCTCAGTCTCAGGGTGATTTCATCCAGCTTTTAAAGAGCCTGAATTCTTCACCCCCTTTCTTAGGCACAGTTGGTCCCTTCAACAATTGTGAACAGAAATACTATTAAGTAAATCTCAGATATAATGAAAAATGCCTGGTGATACATTTTCAAATTCACAGAGACTCCCTATTTCATTTCTAATTTAAGTTTCTCACTTGATTTCTTTTTTCACTAAGATGGGACCAGTGTATAAGAGATGCCTAAGTTACCACCTGTATAATGACTTCTAAGGGACTGGCTACATCTCTTCTCAATAGATGCACTCTAAAAAGATTCTAAAAATATTAAGAGGAAATACATGAAGAGCAACCAAATCCTCCTCCTCCTCCACTTGTGCACCTTCCCCAATAATGGCACCACCATCCACTTAGTGGCCCTAGACAAAATCCTGGTTTTTCAATCTCCAGGTTCTATTGGTTCTACTCCTGATACATCTTTCAATATGCTTCTTCTCCCAATACTCTTTCCACTGCCAATATTTTCTTCCTTAAAATATGGTCTGATAGATCTTCACACCCTCTTTTAATTACCTCACCCCAATCCAACCTTCATAGCAACCAGTGTAACTTTCAGAAAAGTGTACATTTTCCATCCCCTGGAAATCCTCCAAGGCTTCCCTGTGTCAAAAAATACAAAGTCCTAACTCTGTGTGCTCTTTGAATTTTATTTTTCTAAGGGTGGAAAAAAGATGAACATCTCACTGAAATTTTACATCCAAAGAAAAAATAAGGACTGTAATTTCATATCATTTTTAACTTCCATTAAAGCCATCATGAGGCATTATATTCACACTCCAGGAACTTCAGAAAATAAAGGAAGATATAAAATGCAAACTAAATAGTCTTCCAAACAGTATTAGGGGTGAGGTCCTTCCACTCTCTCACTATATATATATATATATATATATATATATATATATATATATATATATATATATATGTCTTCATTTGAATGACTACACTACCCTGACCTCAGATATAGTAACATCCTTGAGTTGTATGGTGACTGAAATAATTTTTCCCAGGTTAGAATAAATCTCCCTAATTTCTCAAGCTTCATCCAGTATTTAGTTATCACACACTATATATTTTTTTATAGTCAGAAATTACACATGGAAAGTTATACAATTATAAACAAGTTTGTGCCACACCATCTATAAATTTCCTTGTCCCTCTTCAAGTAATTGCAATTCAGCAAGTAGAATATTTATTTCTACTGATGCAATTACCAAAAATGAAACAAAAGAGAAAACTATTTTTAAAAGTTCTAGAGCATAGAATTGTTGCTATTATATGCGACTCTAAACAGACTCCCAGGGCTCAAGTAAAAATGACTCTGCTTTCTGACTATGGAGTTGCAATAACTTAACGAATACTTGCAACTCATATCAAGATGGGAATTCCCCACCTAATAATTTAATTTTTCCTGTTCAAATACAGAAGTGTCCACTAACACGTACCTTACTTCCAAAGCACCCCACATCCTATTTTCCAGGAGTAAGATGAATAAACTCCTTCAAATATTTGATGAGTAGACAGAAGTAAACCCCCCCTTTTTTTTTCCTCTTGGTCAGTAAACAAACCCAGAGAGAATATCTTTCCAGCATGTTGAAGATGTTCTGGCAGATCATTAATCCCAGAAAAATCTCTCCAAACTTACTGATGCATGAATTCCATTTTCAAATTTCTCATTAGTTCCTCTTTATGGATTAAATGCTGATGTTCACGAGTGAATGCACACAGCTTCAGCTGATGGATGTAATTGGGTTGTAATGGATTTTAGCTGCTGTTCCTTCTGATCTAGCCAATTTGAAATGCAGTACCAATGTATTTTCCCCATCTCTCAGTATGGAATGAGAAATTGAAACCTACAAGATGAAATTTATCAACTTTCATAAAGTCAGCTTCAGCCATCATAAAACTGTTAAACTTCTCATTATCATTCTATTGCAGTTAGTTCTCGAACTCTGGTCTGGCCGTCAAAATATTAAAGTGTATTTCGAATAAGTCAAGTTGATCCTTCAATATTCTGTGTGTCTTCAACATTGATTTAGGTGCTATAAATACTACCAAGTGAAGATGACATTAACACAGCAAAATGTAACAACAGAAACAACATGACAAGAAAAGATTTAAAGGTTGCAAAACCTACCGCAATTTTATATTTAAAAACATGATTTGTGGCTACACTAGGTCCAATAACAAAGATTACATGTTTCAAAACTCTCCAGGTGTTGGAGTCCTGTGTCCATCCCTTAGCTCTGAAACATCTTAGTTATGAATGAGACACAGATTGGGGACAACCCAAGTTGTTAGCTGCCTCAGTACCTGTCATTTTCTGTTATGTGTGTGTGTGTGTTTTCAAGTCCCAACCAGTATTTTCCTGTAGTTATATGTCCATGAGCTCTGTAACAGTGAGGTCAAGAATTTAATTGAGCTCAAATGGACTGAACTTTCCTTTTACCACTAAGGTATAGTAGCTGTACTCTATTAAAATTTTTCATTGAAGAGTTTCATGGGAGAACAAGCCTCTATTCCTATGTTTCCTAAATTCTCCTTTTAAATGAATGCATAAATCCAAGGTTCTCATATGATTCTAAAGTTTGCTTAAGTAATGCAAAGAACACTGTGAAACACCAGTAGGCATTTATACACCACTTTTATTTTATTCTACAGAGACAATGTAGCACTGATAAAACCAGAGAATATAGGCTGGATAGAGAGACAGAGAAAAACATTATCTAGTTCTTATCAGTTGTGTCTCTGAATTGAACTGTTTCTTTGTGTTGTGCATTTTATAAAACTACACAAATACAACTGTTCTTTGGGTTCATAAAAATCTAGGCCACTAAAGTGATATACCTGTGAGAAAATAGAAGGCATTTATGTCTTATTTGCTTTTCACAAATAATAATAATTAGCACATACATTTCAGTTAGCATCTTCAAAACACTTGACAGATAAGTAATTAATTAATTAAAAAGAAGACCATGATGAGCTTAATTGGAATCTCCCCAAGGACACTCAATACTTCTTGGTTCAAACAGGTTTTGAAATAACAAGAATAACCTTTCTTGTGATATTTGACTGCCAGTTCGCACCCGGAAAGTACCTGGGTGCATGACAATTAGATGCTTTTAAAAAGGTCAATTGGATTTTGTGTAACCTCCAAAATTAGAGGTTAAATTTTTTTCTGATATTTCTCTCCTTTTCTCCCCTTCAACACACACGCACACATGCACACACACAATGGTCTTAATCTGCCAAATAAAAATCCTCTTTCCAACTCAAAAGACCATGCCCAGAACAAAATTCATAATAATGAATTCATTAACATAATTAATAATGTTGTATTAACATCCAACCAAGCCTACAAAGGAAGTTATTGTTTTAAATAAAAAAATAGTGATTTATTCTTATAAGAAGTTAATATTGAAATCAGTGGTTATTATCTATGAAAACAATCCCTTTCTTTTATCACCCATAAGAGAAAAATTAACTCAGAGTAGTAATCTGTTTTTCTGAAAAGAAAAGGACTTTCCATTGTCAAAAGTGAAATTAAATTTCTTAATCATGCATTGTTTTTATTTGTACATGACTGAAAGGATTAAAATAAAATAATCTTTCTTACTGGAGAAGAACCTCATTCCAAACATGATAAATTCTCAGAGAAAAAAAATTGTATGTGAATTTTTATAGTCATTTCATAAACCTATGTTGCTGAACTGTCCCAGTATCATAGAAACTCCTCAAGGTGACTCACTGAAGTAGTGTTAACAAGAAAGTGAATCCAGTAACACTGTCTTCTCTTTATTCTAGAATCTTCCCTCTTATTAACAAAAGATTTTCAAAGAGAAGAGAGTAGAGTAGGCTTATGATACATGTAACAAATAGTCTTTAATCCAATAGTAATTCAAACAAGGTTTGGAATTCCCTTTATAGATAGTATTTGTACTACAAAAAACAAAAACAAAAACTAAACAAACAATCCAATACTAAATATTTATCAAATATTTCTTTATTAAAAAGTAATATTAGCTAGCCTAACCTCCTCTCTCATTATTTGCACTTGGTGAAATAGGTTTGGTCCATTTCTGAAAATCAGTTTCATTGCTCAGAAGGTGAAAGTGGACTATAACTAAGTTAAAATAATTAAGAGAAAAATGTACTCAGTGTTTTGAGAACAATTCTAAAATAGAATTTAAAAAAGAAAATGATAATATAGATTTATTTAGCTGTGCTTATATGTTGATAATTTTATTAAAATGGAATCTAAATCATTACTGGAGTTTTTATAATCATTCTAATGATGTCTTCTTTCAAAAAGAATCATATAAATGTACCTCTCCAGCTGATAATCTACAGTTGGCCCACCTTTTCCATTGTTCATGATTCCCTGTGTCACCTCAGAGATATCAGACTTGTCTCTTACAGTTGCTCCACAAACCATGCTGTAGGTCAAGTAAAGGATTAGTCACCTCAGATCTCATCCTCACAATGCCTGTGCCATTTAGATGAAGTGAAGGCAAACCCAATACCTTTCTCCTGGAGCTGTCAAAACCAGCAATTTTATTAAGTTCATTACATTGAAAAGAAAACTCAATTGTATTTAAGTTTTCAATATTTAAAAATAAGTCAGGATGGTTTGTTTTGAGTCCCAGGATGTCTTCTACACCATTTAAAACTAAAAATGCCAAATAAAAAGAGGGAGGCTTCTCTCCAGTAGGATGTCTACATCTATAATGCACCTAAAGAGAGACTATAAAGCTGAGGAGAGTAAAGGGAGAGATAAAGGTGGTGATTAGACTGTAGGGATCAGGGGGTCGAGGTGGCAGATAAAGGCTTTCATAATTTTTTCACCAATAGTTTGAACTTGAAATGGTCAATGTTATTATTATGGTAAGTTATTTGAAAAATTGTATAAGAGCCACAAGAGCAAAGGAAAACAACAGAAGATCTGAGATACTAGGTTCAGTTTTTGTTGTTTGTTTTGTTTTTAATATGTCAAATCTGCTTCAAGCATTCTATCTAATAAAGAGAGAATGTGCTAATTGACCCTCATGCTGTTGCAAAGAGGGTGGTGCCCACAGCCAATAAGGAGGGAATATGTTAATTGATTGCCCCATCCTCAAATATGGCAATGCCCACAGCCAATAAGGAGGGAGTATGCTAATTGACTGCCACACCCTCAAAGACAGTGGCTGCGGGAGCCCCTTACACGTCCTGCGTGGTTCAGGGTTCCCATTCAGGTTCGAGTTCTGGAGGAGGCCACACGCAAAATGAAGAGAGAGAGACTAGAAGAAAATTAATTTGGAATAATGGGGACCAGGCGTGGCATCTTTCCACTAGTGGGTAAAATTGCCCACCACACCGGCCTTGCTCAAAGCTTTTATTAAGGCAAAGGGGAAAACAATCACATCCTTATCCTAAGGGCATGAAACTCCAACAACAAAGAGACAACAAGAATTTACATATCAGTAACAGAGGTGGAGGGCTGCTTTAACTATCAAAGTCTCCATCTAAAGGATGGGTGAATAGCTCCCCCACTTCAGGCACATTTCTGTACTGAGTGACAATGACTGGTCTCTGGCAGGTGGCACCCATAGCCACAAGATGGCAGCCCCCAGTCCCCAGCAAGTGTGTGGCAAGGCCTGCCTCCAGAGTCTCCCAGTCCCCTTAGGCCCCCAGCCGCCCAGGGCCAGCCCAAGGTGCAGGCAAGCCTCGGATGGAGGCTCAGTTAACCAGGTCCTGCTGAGATTTGCACCGTCAGCAGTGGCAGCAGCAGAGGTGTGATGGGGCATCGCCTTCCCCTGATCACCAGGTCACCTCTCACCCCTGAGGGCTCCCGGACTGTGAGGGGGGCAGGCCGGGCTGAGGGACCCCCCTCCAGTGCATGAATTTTCATACACCAGACCTCTAGCAAACATATAAAATTTTTTTTAAATAAAACAAGGGAAAAGATGGATGAATACATTTAAAAAGTTAACAGTAATAAATGAATATAAGATTATACATTTTCTTCTAACTTTTTATTGTTCTTCTGTCTTCTAAAGGTAGATTGTTTTATGTTGGATAAATTCTTCTGCTTTATAACCTTTCTTTCTGTGCTTATATGGATTCAATCTCTGAACAATAGTGGTTAGTAGTTCCTGGGCATTCGCTGAATAGTCATCAATTTGTACAGTTAAATTTTTTTGTATAGATTTAATACAAATTAAATTATTAGCCTATGTTGTTGGGAATCAAGTCCTCATTTTTTTTCTATCCCCAAACATATAATTTAAGAAATCCTGAACTAATTATTCAATTTTAGCCAATATAAAGTCTATATTACTTAGCTTTATTATCTTTATTATAAAGCTCTCAATCCTACTTCAAAGCAGTTAAAAGATTAGTATCAATACTAAATTGTACAGCAAGGACATTTCACATTAAATCCCTTTTATGCTCCTTAGCAAAAAACCTAATTTTCTTATCTGTCCAGATTATGTAAAATTAATCAATTGTTTGAAATAGCAGTCAGGTATTTTTTTCTTTCTGTTAAGAAGAATGGTTTGAAGGAATAGCACTGATCTTTCAGTATACTTTATAGAGTGAAATGTAAGGACAACTCAGAGGAATAACAAAATTCCTTACTGCCTGTTCATTTGATTTATGGATAATCTCTAGGGTTTTTTTGTGAAAGGGAAAAAATTTTTCAAAAAAACCTTTTATAGAAAGAAACAAACAGAATTTTTTTCAACTTCTAAGAAGCTCCTCCAAATAATACAACACCAGTAGTGAGAACAGCACATGGAAAATACAGTGAACAATTCAGTTGCTCACACCATGTTTGCCAACACATCTTTAGCTTGCTCAATAAATATCTTTGGACCAAATCCAACAGCTCACACCGTTTCCAAGGAATACCATCACTCTCAGTTTCTCTCCCTTTCTGTTTCTTAAACACACTCACACATTCTCACATTCTCATACATACAATTTCATTATTCTTATTTCCAGTCACAATTCTCATTCCCTGAACTACTTAAGTATAAATTTCAATATAACATAGAGCTGAACCCATGTATGATTAGAGAAGAAAGGAGAACTTGCCAAGGAACTTGGCAAGGAGCTTGTCATTAGTATTGATAATTTAATTGATACCACACTCTTGATGCCTTAGATGCCTTTAGACTGCTGTTAGTCTAAATTGCCAATGAGCACAGAAATTCAGAGGTAGAGATTTGAGGATTTTGATTCAGATCCTTTATTCAGCACTGAAGAATACCAAAAACAACAAAAATATTTACCCTTGTGGAATTTATTTTTTAGTAGGGAAAGACAGAAAAATAAGCAATAAGCCAAATAGGTAAGTTAAATATTATATTATGTAAGAATCTAAATTTTAAGGGAAAAGGAACTAAGTAAAGTTGGCTGGTAGTACCAAGGGCTGGGTCATGGGAAAACGAAAGTGAATAGTTTTGAAGAAAGCCAAAGAGGAAGCCATTGGATATGGAGGTAACAGAACTGTAACAAAGGCTGCCACGGTCAGTTGTGCATGTTGTGTATACTACCTTACCCTATGTAGTATTTCTACCAGGCAGGGAGAAAAGGAACTGCAAAGTGATTGGGGGGGGGGGGGAAGCATGCCTCAAAAGTTCATAAGAAAGGGAGATACTATAGCTGGAGCTGAGAGAACAAAGTGGATAATAGAAATAGATGAAAGGAGTCCAAATGAGTCCATTTCCCCTTTTATTTTCTACTGTGGTTGGGCTTATGTGAGGAACCCACAGATAGAAAGAGTATTTGAGAACAAAGTTTATCCAGAGGGGATCTTGCCCATGATCCCTGGTTCATGGCCATCATTAGCCTGTGTGTTGTTTTTGTTTGTTTGTTTTTTGTTTACATTTTATTGAATTTATTGGCATGGCATTGGTTAACAAAATTGAATAGGTTTCAGGTACACTATTTCTCAACACATCATCTATACACTGTATTGTATTTACCACCCCAAGTCAAGTCTCCTTCCATCACCACTTACCACTCCTATACCTTCCTCCACTCTCCCTATCCACCCTCCCTCCAGCAATCTCCACACTGTTATCTATGTCAAAAGTTTTTTTCCCTCTTTTTTTTCCCTCAATTCTTCCTCCCCCCTCCCCTCAAACCCACCCTCAAAAGGTGTCAGCCTGCTCTCTGTCTATGGGTCTGTGTCTATTTTGCTTGTTAATTCACTTTGTTCATTATAGTCCACACATGAGTGAAGTCATATGGTACTTATTTTTCTATGACTGGCTTATTTCACTTAGCAAAATGTTCTCCTGGTCCATTCATGCTGTCACAAAGAGTAAGTGGTTCCACTTCTGAAAATGCATCCAAAGAAACCAGAAACACTTATTTGAAATAATATATGCACCCCTATGTTCATTGTAGCATTATTTACAATAGCCAAAATTTGGAAACAGCCCAATTGTCCATCAATAGATAAGTAGATAAAAAAGCTATGTTACACTTACATAATGGAATATTACTTGGCCCTAAAAAAGAAGGAAATCTTACCCTTTGTGACACCATTGTCAGTTTTTTACTAACTCATTAATGATCCCAGAAGATCAGGAGGCATCATGATGGTGTGAAATGAGCACATAGTTTTTGAATCAGATGAACTGTCTTTATTTTTAGCTTATTACTTACTAGCTATGGGACCACAGGTTAATTTATAAATTTAATGTCAACTCAATTCAGTTAACACATTGGTTCTCACTGTATAACCTAATATAGTAAGACCCCAAAAGAAAGAAAAGATGTAGAGCTTTGAGCCTCCAGCAGCTTGTAGTCTAGATCAAAAGTTTGCAACTTTTTCTATAAAGGATCATATAGTAAATATTTTAGACTTAGTGGGCCATTTCATGTCTGTTGGGACATCTCAACTCTGCTATCATAGCACAAAGACAAAATCAAATGCATGAGAATGGCTGTCTTCTACTAAAACTTAATGTACAAAATTAGGAAGTAGGTCGGATCTCACTCATAAGCTGTAGTTTTGAACCCCTGATCTACAGCATCATTATCCAATAAACTTTCTTTGATGATGGAAATGTTCTAGATTTGCATTATCTGATACAGCAGCCAATAGCCCCAATGGCTATTGAATTTATGAAAGGTAATGAGTGGACTAAGAAACTACATTTAAATTTTTATTTAAATTAATTAATGTTAATTTAAATAGCAACATGACATTACTGGGTACTCTAGGGAATAGCCCTGGTCTAATGGAAAATATCAGCTTAGGAAAATGCAAAGATTATATTAAAAATAACAAAAGTCCTATTGATTGCAAGCGAGAAGTAAGCAGTACAATCAGGTGTTTAATTGCAGGTTTCATGAACTAAGTGACATTTAAAATGAATCTTGAGAAATGAGTAGCCTGTGGCAGGCTTTCTAACCTTGTTTGCAGAAATAAAACAGAAATAACCAAAACTGCAGGATGGACCCTTTACAGTGTAATCCTGTCTTTAGCAATGGAACTTTTTAATTGTCAGGTGTTTTATATTGAGTTAGAGCCACTTGTTTGTCACTATTTGCTGAGATCGCTATGGTACAATGGGAAAAGTATGGGCTTTAGGACTAGGAAGAACTGATTTAAAGCTTCGCTCTTTGTCTACTTATTTTGTGAGTTTAAGTAAAATGGTTTACCATTCTGAGTAGTTGTTTTCTCATCTTTAAAGTGCAAAAGGTCTAGGTCATTTGTAAAAATTAAAGATGATTAGATTATAGTGCTAAAACAATGCTAAAACATAGGATTCAATTACCAATTTATTATTTAATTATTTTTATGTCATAAATATTATTTCGATCCATTTTTACAAGTCTCTGTGTTAGAAAGAGTAGGCATTATCATCCCTAATTTTCTAGGAGAGTCACATGAATGACAAGCTAAGGTATCTTGTCCAAAACCACATAGCTCATAAATGGTAGAATCGGACTCCTTCTACATATTCCAGTGCCTTTTCCTCCACCTGGAATTCACTCCCTAATTAAAACAAATTAAGAAAATATTTGGAATATCAGTTCTGAACTGAATCATTTCAGTGGTTAAGAAACATTCAGACTGATGGAGTTTCATCCAACTAGTCTCTTGTGTTTACTACTCAGATTTTCTGTTTTGACATGAAATCTGTCCAGACTTCATTCATTATTTAAATAACTTTTACAAGATATCTCTGTCTGTATAATCATTCATCAGTGCCACAGTCTAGAGCAATGAATCTTGATATTTAGAAGCATTATGTAAAACAAGATAAACAGACTAATACCTAGGGCTTTATAGCTTAAGCCTTCTTTGACATGGATTTGTGTTAAATTCTGTCCTTTCTTACAGCTTATGTTTAATTTATATTTTCAAAGTAAAGCAGCAAATTGCTTAAAATATAAGGAATTTTGTTTCATCTCTAAACTTACCTTGCTTCCTAAGGCTCACAAACATAAGCACTGAACCACACAATGGTCTTTTATATTTTCAAACAAAAGGGTAATAAAGTAGACATAGGTAAGTGTAAGCATATGTTTTCTTTTGTTAGAGCAAAGTATAGCCTACATTAATAACAGTAAACACTCTAGAAAGTGAATTGAAAAGCAGAAAATTTTGGGGTTTGACTTATTCTGTCTCTTGATTTTACCCATCTTTAAAATCTCCCTTGTCAAATAGGACTCTCCAACTGAAACTTATCTTTACGGGATGCATCCTCTGGGTGTGTGTGAAGGAAACTCACTGTAGTCTGAATTATCACATCTGTCCTACTGAAATTATGGCATCATAAGCCGAAGGAAGTGATGCTTTGCTCGAGGTGAAACCAACTGGGTTACTCTTCCCTTTCCAAACCTGACACTGAAAACACTCCATCATTTTCTTTCTTCTAACCAAATAGGATATAGTTAAATATTCCTGCATCTGTCTAATGATAACTTGAAATCTCTTTATGGTAATTAAGGCTAGGACCCAACTCACTATGACATTGGAGGGAAGATTGACAAGGAGAAGAAGAAACAAAAGAGGTATATCAATTTCTTGTTGTTGCTGGTTGTTTTTTTTGTTTTTTAAAATAGTTCCTTGCACTATTCTTGGAAGTAAGCATCTTTTATGTTCCCAAACTAACCTGAACCTGTACAAACCTTTGCACATGCTAAATTTTGATAACATGTGTAGCTATACATTTTTTTTTCTACTCACTTGAAAAGAATTTTAGAAACGTAGCATAGGAAAGGAATATTGAAATGGTTGGGAAATTGACCTTAACTTTTTTTATTTGCCTACTGTATTCAATTCACTCATTCATCATAGATAGCCAAACTGAGGTCCAAAGAGGTTAAGTTCCTTCCCAAAGATATGCTAGTTAGTAGAACTATGTGTTATATCTATGTCTTAAAAAGTTCAGCGAGCCTGTCCTGTGTAGCTTAATGGTTGACTGTCAGCCTATGAACTAGGAGGTCACAGTTCAATTCTTGGTTGGGGCACATGCCCAGGTTGCGGCTCAATCCCCAACAGGGGGTATAGAGGAGGCAGCCGATCAATGTTCTCTCTCATCATTGATGTTTCTATATCTCTTGTTTTTCTTCTCTCTCTCTCTCTCTCTCCCCCTTCATCTCTGAAATCAGTAAAAATCAATAAAAATATATATTTTAAAAAGTCTCAGTGAGTTATTATTCTATTGTACACACTGCTCCCTTTATATATAGGCATCTCCATAAATATAACATTGTTTATTCATTGTTGCCTTGATGGCTTCCTATACATCCCCCTCCCGTGTACTTCTCTCTCTCTCTCTCTCTCTCTCTCTCTCTCTCTCTCTCTCTCTCTCTCAAGTTTAAAGTGGTTGCTTGATCCTAGCATAACTCTGTGTGGGCTTTCCTAAAGAGTCCAATATTCATTGGTCTCCCCTTAAAATCAATCCTACATGTTTTAGCCCTAAATGATGCATTCATATGACACATATAAATGTTGTTGTTGCAGAAGACCAAAGAAAAACCAAGCAACGCTTTAGAGACAAGGAGTGACACTGTTTAATACGCCAGCAGACTCAGGGAAAAACTTTCCAAATCTGAGTACCGAAACATGCAAGGCCTTTTTTTATATCTCCCTGTGGTCTTTGTCTTGAAAATATGGACTATGCTTCTAGTCCTTTTCATGGGCCTTGCAAAAAGGCTCCCAGATGTTGGGGGTCTCTGGGCCATATTTGATGTTTTGGCCTGATGCCAGCATTAATGATGCTCCCTCCGGGTCAGTGCACTCACTGTTCACAGTTTTATGGCCTCTGTAACAGGTTCTGCAAGACCAGTTTCTGGGAAAGAGATAATGACTTAATTATATGTTATCAGGAATGTGCTCTGAGCTTGCTGGCACGGATTCCAATTGCTAGCCCCCCAAATATCAGGGTTACATTGGAATTAACCATTTGTAGTCTTCTCATTGTGGCTTCCAATTAAACCATATTTAACATCCACCTAGGAGGAGCTGAGTCCAATACACAAAGCTTGGGTGCCATGTAAGGCATAACTTCTCAATTATGTATGAATTTGAAGAATTGAATAAGTATGTTGATGACTTTAAAGAGTGGCAGTAACTTCCCAAATTACTCTGAACTACTCTTTGTACCTGGCTTATTAAATAGGTACATGGTAGAGGAACCTCACAGTCTTCTCTAGGTTTGCATGCTATTACTTCATTAGTATTCTTGCCTCCGAAAGAACTTGATAGATTTAGCTGAGTCAACAGTCTTCACAAACATTGATGTTTCATGCACATCATAGTTTAGGAAGCTTTGTTTCTCTCTTAATGGCTGAGAATAAAACTTTAAAAGAAAACATCTCCACGGGAAGTCTAGCATTGCTCAGGAATGAATAATCTGTGGTTGCCAGAAAACATTACTTGATAATCAGTTTGAATTTTCTTCTGCTCCTTAGTTTCATCCCATTAAGCATTTCTTTTATTCCCTTGGAACACCCCAGACTGTTGTTCTTCCTCCTGGCTGTCTCTTTATCTTTCAACTATTTGGCAAGCTTCAGCTTTTGATTGATCTCCTTTCCTCCGCAGCCTCCCACCTCTTCAAGTGCTAAATTCTATCTTCAATAGATTCCTGTCTATTGTTATTTGAGATTAAATCAATGAATATTATAAAAAGCTAACGAGTTCTTTAACAAGCTCCTTTGCCCCCCCCTTCACCTTCTCACAAAGGTGTTTTTTTTTTCCCTCTCTTATCTCTTCCCTTCTAAAAGTACCATATACCTTAATTAAATTATTACAATTCTTTTGAGGATTATGAATAAATCTTCATTTGTTTTCTTTATTAGCATTTGATCTGCTTCTGTTAATTGTGTAAATGCTCCCCGCAGGCAGAAAAGCAATATAACTCAAATGAAGCAGGGCTTTTTGTTAAGGATAGTCAATTTGATTAACATCACCATCCATATGATGAATGGAAGCCTTTTGGAACAAGTTGCCCAGTAACTTGAAATTGACAATATAATGTGTGTGTCATTAGGTCTAGAACAATAAATTCAACAATGTATCCTAGCATTGACCTAGAATGCTCCTTATTTTGGGACAAAATAATGATTCTTTGCATTTGCATAATATTCATTCTTGGATTCAATGCTTATAAATATATTTTATCATGTTGATGCTTAAATGACTGGAAATAAATGAACTTCAACAATGCTAAAGAAGAAACAGTAATTTAGGAATCTGGATTGAGGGCTTAGAGTGATAGAAATTGATTACTCCTGTATGGCTAACATGATGTCCTTAACAAGAAAGGATTTATAACAAATATAAGTAAATTTCATGGAACCATTTAACATGCAAACCAAGAAATTGCAAACTTCCATCTAACTTTTTTTGTCAACCAAATGCTTACAATATAACAACAGATAAATGTCTAATTAACAAATTTTCTTGAGCACAAGAAGTAGAATGAAAATGTACCTATGGATTGGATTAAGAGTGCTATAAAAATAAACTTTTTTCTAAGAGGCTAATTATCATCAATAGATTTCTCATCTTCTAGCAACTAATGTTCTAGAGCTTAGAAAAGCAGGATATAAAGAACATATTTGGGGTTTTATTTGGTGTTTTTGTGGTTGTTATTTTGTATATTGCTTTTTTTTTCTCTGAGCAAACAGGGGACACAATTTTGTTTACTAGGAAAGAGAAGATAATTTATAAGAATAAAACCCCATCAGGGAAACATCAATAAAAGAAAGAGAGAAGAGTCTGTTGTGAATCATTTGTTTATCTGACATGAAAGTGAGATTACTATAACCATGAAACAGAAAAGTTGCAACTAAATTCATCTGTTTTATATGGAAAAAAAACATTAAAGAGATATATAAAGACTTCAAATATAAAATCTAGCTGCCTCTTCCTTTGTCTTCCTACGAAGCAGAAATCTGATTCTTAAAATTAACAAGTTTTAGCCTGGCCAGCATGGCTCAATGGTTGAGCATCATGGTTTGATTCCCAGTCAAAGTACATGCTCGGTTGCAGGTTCAATCCCCAGTAGGAGTCTAGCAGGAGGTAACCAATCAATGATTCTTATCATTGATGTTTCTATCTCTCCCTCTCCCTTCCTCTCTGTAGTTAACTGTATATATACATATATCCTGCTTTTCTATATATATATTAAAGAAGTTTATATAAATGTAAATCAAATAATTATCCATCAATAGCTGCCCTTCATTGAAACTCTCTTGGGTTTCTTGTTAAGATATATAAACGTCTATTTTCATTTTGATTTCACTACTTTCTATTTATGACCTCTAGGACTTAGTGTTAGATTCTTTGAAGAAACAGCCATGTTTTAGTTTTGACAACTGACATATGCAAACAAAACGTAGACTCTTTATGAGACCTAAAATTAATGTAGGGTCAAAAATAATAATTCTGTTGTAGACTAAGAAATTGGTTCCAGGCTATACATTCTTGGAGATAAATGCAGTTTTTAGTATGAAGATAAATTATATACAAACAGAACAAAAATCAAACATCTTTGGGGAAAACAGAAGCTGGAAAGTACATTGGAGTCAACCCAAATAATCTCCAAACAGTCTTTCTTCTAATCACAATTTTGTTCAAAGTTACTTTATTCCCCTCCCCCCATTTTTTCAATACAGTGTAAAAGATGCCAGAGAACCAGAATATGAAAAGTCAATGGGTTCCTTTCTATTTTAAAACATGTCAGGCCTGTCATATTAGGGTTAAGATTGAGTCAAATAAAAGCCCATGAAGGAAGAAAATCAATACATGTGAATGGTAGACAAAGAAGATGACAATCTAGAAATTCATGGACAAGACCGAAAGCAAACTAGAGGTGATAGCCAATTTAAGAAGGAAACAGTGCAACTGTAATTCAAAACATCTCCACATTGAGGTACCTATATTCTGAGGTAAACATATTTCTTTAAATCTTGCTCCAAGTCACATGTAATGAGACAGTGAATATAATAATATACTTATATGTTGCTCTTTAAATGTCTTTTTATTTACAGACTTGTATTATACATTCTTCCAGGATTTGAAATACCTGTGTGATTTTCTTTTTTTCTTTTAATTTAAAAACAAATGAAAATGTATATCCTCTTATTTTCTTAACAATATATATGGAAGGCATGAATGTCCTGATGATGACA
The DNA here is from genome assembly GCA_004026665.1 of Murina feae. Taxonomy (NCBI): domain Eukaryota; kingdom Metazoa; phylum Chordata; class Mammalia; order Chiroptera; family Vespertilionidae; genus Murina; species Murina feae. The sequence goes on along the minus strand of PVJC01002290.1, from coordinate 3,720 downwards.
CCCAAGAGATTGTTTATCTGGTAGCATGTTTCTTTATTTCACACTGAATAACCAAGAGGAAAATAAAGGCTATGACTTCATAGGTTTGAGATTGAACGGGCATCTTCATAGAAATAAAGGCCACAGACTGCAACAGAACTTTTTTGTATTGTTTCAGTATTTTCATGTTTCTTGAGTGACACTGGAGCGCTATCACTTTTTTTTTTCCAATGCACACATTTAGTATCAGCCTTGTTTGGAGCATTTGGATCCCCTCAGCACAAAACAAAAATGAGCAGCTCCTGGAAAGGAAGGGAGAGGGGAGCCTTTTTATTTGATTTGATTTTTTTGCCCTGGCTTCTGCATTTCATTTTATTATATTTCCCCTCCCTTGGCAATAGTCTTTTCCCTCGAATGAGTGTAAAGACCCAATGCCAAATTCACCTAGTTTGTTGTCCCATCTTCCTTCTGGGTCCTTGACCCTTTGACCTGAACCTCCATCCCAAGGAAAGATTCCAGGCCAGGGACCTTTCCTTTCTTTCTCCTTTTCAGATGCTTCTTGAGTCAACACAGTTGCTCATCTCTTTAGTCCACATGTGCTCCTTTAAAATATATCTACTGACCAAGACCTTTGGAAAGGGCACAAGGGGTTTTTAGCTCCTCTAAAAGGGAGGAGATGAAAGAGTGCGGTCACCATGGCACCCAAGGACACTAAATTGTCTCAAGGTGCATCCCCTGCTTAGTTTGCCAAATGACTGTGCTTCTCACACAACTAGAACCAGGAACTCTGCAGCAGAGGGAAAGAAAAGGAAAATAGTTTCAAAGAGTAAATCATAGCCCATAAAGGGGGAAGGAAAACTTGTCGTCCCCCAACTTAACTTTCTTCGCTGGGGTAGCCATTCAGAATTCCCTTTAAATATGAGCTCAGCTCCTTGCAGGCTTCCCGCGATGCACTACCCTTTGTTCACGAGCCATTATTTAAGCTTCCCAAGTTAGCCTCACAGCATCATTTTCAGGAAAGCTTTGTGTTTTCCGTGTTCTTTTTCCTTATCCCTGAACATATTTTTCTCCCAGCTACATCACTTACTATGTCCTGTGTTGTATTTATGACTGCCTTATTGCCTACACAATTTTTTTATCACACACACAGTCATATATAAGTTAAAGAATGTGTTTAATCGCATTTTTCCTTTCAAGATCAGTGCATGACTTTTGATGCAATATTTAATTAACAGCAACACAGCAGAAAGTGGCTGACTTTTAGAAACAAAACCTATATACAGGCAGAATCTCCCTTCCCCTCTCATTATCTTTCATGTGTGTGTCTTTCATTAAATATCCCTCAGTCCTGGAGAAACTGCAGATGTTTAACACAAAGTCCATTTATTAAGAAGACTTCATACTTATCACATGTTGAAGATGGATTTATCTGCTCTTTCTTTCAATCCCATGTCTCAGATTAATATGCATTGTGAGAGAACACATTTGACAGGTTCAGAAGGGTCAAGCAGCAAGGAGATAACATAACGATTCCCAATGTAATTGGCAGAAAGGGGCAGAGTGGCGGCACCAAGTCATAGTCAATAGGCGAGTTTGAATGAGGACACATGCTATTATCTCGCACGCACATAAAAGGAGAGGGAAAAGATAAAAGAGCTGCATTTTCCACCTGTTGGTACAAGTGTGAGTTTATTCAAATCCCCATATCTCTCCATGCCCTTCATGAGAGCTTATTCATTTAAGCTCCTGTGGGCCCACTGAGCATGGGTATTTTAGATGACTGCTAATGAGATCGTAATCCTCTCATTTTGAGGTTCATAACAATCCCAACTACAAAATTTCTTAGGTGCCCCTTTTCACTCACATTGGAGAGATAAAAAACCATTTATTCCTTTGGGTCTGTGTTGTCTTTGTGACTCAATAACTCCATCTTCCTATGAGGTTACATCTCTCTGGATGACAACAGGATCACCATGTAGGGAAGCAAAATATGCAGGCTTCCATACAATCACTACCACTCCATGTGCACTGGCATGCTCATTTCCCCCCTACTCATAGACTCTGTGCAGGGGAAATCTCCTGTGTCTACTTTCCTGTCCCTACTTCACCCACCCTCACTGTGCCCAGGTGTGTTCGGAAAACGGTTGGGTAATCACTAAGAATAATAAGAGCCTCAGTCAGTGACACCTAGTGCCACCCAGCATCACTTACAAAACTTTATATTCTCCAAAACCTTTTTCTATTGATGCCTGCCAGAGAGAGATGCTTTTTTTGTTTTGTTTTGTTTTGTTTTGATGAAAAGTCCAAGGTAAAAGCATAAATGTTTATTGGAACAGGAAATGTGGTACATTTGTCCCTAGAGGGGTAGAGGAATATTGGCCACCTGCTACATACACTAGAACTAAATTTTGTGATGAATTTGCTTAGGTTTTAAAGGATTGATGTTCCCTCTTGATTTCCACACATCACTCTATTCTTAGATTGTGGACTCAGCTTTTAGTTCCTTCATGTTCTGTTCTTTTCTCAGTAAGGATAGCTCTTTTTATATAAACTAGATGCCTGGTGCACAAAAATGTGTGCATTTGGGAGGGGGGTCCCTCAGCCTGCCCTGTGCCCTGTCAAAGCCTGGGAACCCCTTGGGGGATGTCCATCTTCTGGCTTAGGCCCACTCCCTGGGCGATCGGGCCTAAGCTGGCAATCAGACATCCCTTTGGCAGCCTGGGAACACTTGGGGGATGTCCACTTGTCAGTGGAGAGCAGGCCTAAGGTGAAGTAGAAAATCCTTAGCACTGCTGAGGCAGGAGAGGCTCACACCAACACTGTTGTACTGGCAACCATCAGCCTCCATTGAGCATCATCCCCCTGGTGGTCAATGTATGTCATAGTGACCAGTTATTCCCAGTTGTTCTGCTGTTAGAGTCAATTTGCATATTACCCTTTTATAATATAGAATAGAGGCCTGGTGAATGGGTGGGGGCTGGTTGGTTTTCTCTGAAGGGTGTCCCGGATCAGAGTGGGGTTCCTGCTGGGGTGCCTTGCCAGCCTGAGTGAGTGGCTGATGGCTGTTTGCAGGCTGGCCACAGCCTCTTCAGGGTGGGGGGTCCTGCCCTGGGGTGCCTATATAGCCTAGATGAGGGGATGATGGCTGTTTTCAGGCTGGCCACACCCTCTTCAGGGAGGGGGGTCCTGCTGGGGTGCCTGGCCAGTCTGGCTGAGTGGCTGATGGCAGTTTGCAGGCTGGCCAAGCCCCCAGCGGGAACCCTCACCCCATGAGTATGTGGCCATCCTGGGTGAGGAGCTGATGGCTGTTTTCAGGCTGGCCAAGGCCCCCAGCAACCCAAGCTCCCAGCGAGGTTGGCTAGAAGCAGGTATCTGGTATTTATTTATATTCTACTAGGGGCCCGGTGCACAAAAATTTGTGCACTCGGGGTGCAGGGAGTCCCTCAGCCCAGCCTGTGCCCTCTGACAGTCTGGGACCCCTCAGTGGATGTCCTATGATAGCCCCAGTCTGCCAGGCGCCTTTTGTGTGTTTGTGTGTATGTGTGTGTGTCACCACTGGAGACCTGCCCCCAGCTGCATCTGAGGCTCGAAGCAGTCCTCCTGTGTGTATCTACCTGCCGGGGGCCTGCCCCCAGGCACACCGTGGAGGCTTGGAGCAGGCACCCCCTCTATGTTGATCTCTCAGACTCTTGCCCTCCCCTGCATGTTGTTCTCTTTTTTGAGCGTGGCCAGAGCTGGGTG
>PVJC01002289.1:43730-81168 GCA_004026665.1 Murina feae | reverse complement strand
CCACCTGCTGGCGTGCCTGACCAGCCTGGGTGAGGGGCTTTCAGGCTGCCCACAGCTCCCATTGACCCAACGTCCCAGCAAGGCTGGCTGGACGCAGGTTTCTGGAGTTTTTTCTCCTATAATTGATACTGTTCCTTGAAGGCCTGGGGTTATCTTCTATAATTGATACACTGTTCCTTTAAGGTGGCCTTCTAACTAACTGAAGCCTCCTCTTTGCTTCACCTGGCAGCGTCTATAATGAAACAATCGTTACTTTTACTGGTTAGGCCGGAGCTGCTCTTTCCTTCAGCTCCGGAGGATTCTATGATTGTTACATTGTTTCAAATGTTTCAAAGCTGTGTTTTGCTAGAGGCAGTTTAATCAGAGCTGAGCTGAGCGGGCGCAGCTTCACTTTCGCTCCTGCCGCAATGGAAAGGGCTGTTTACTCAGGTCTGTGAGTGGTGGCCGCCATGTTGGCTGGGCTAATTTGCATACAGCCACTCTGATTGGCTGCTGGGCGTGGCTTACCCTGTCTCGGAGTAACGGTTAATTTTAATATTTCGCTTTTATAGAGTAGACTAGAGGCCTGGTGCACAAAATTCATGCACGGGGGTGGGGGGCACTCAGTCTAGTGTTCAATGACACAAGTGTTCCACGCCCAACCTGGCCAAAGGTGCAAAATACAAGCGTTCCCCAATTCCCCCTCATCCCCCCCCCATGCTGCTCCGAGCCTGCTGCCCAGAGGCCCTCTACAGTTGCAGCGATAAAGCAATCATTATGCCAGGCTGCTCATGGTGCCTGCTCTCAGTGACCGCACCCCCCCCACCAACCCGGGACTGGGGGACTTCAGCGGGGCTGAGAGGACTAAGTGCCGCCATCTTGTGACAGAGTGATGGTTAATTTGCATATTACCATTTTATTAGATAGGATACTAAAGGTAGGGACCCTGACTTTACATTCTGAACTATGCATTACAAGGGACACAATATCCTATATAATAAAATCCTAGGTGCTGTCATGCACATCACAAGATGGCCACCACAAGATGGCCCACAGGATAGGGCAGTTGGGGGCCAATAGGCTGGCAGGGGAGGGCAGTTGGGGGCGATTGGGCCAGCAGGGGAGCAGTTAGGGGGCAATCAGCCAGGCATGCAGTCAAGCAGTTAGGAGCTAGCAGTCCTGGATTGTGAGAGGGATGTCCGACATCCAGTTTAGGCCCAAGGGATCAGATATTGGAGAGGGTGCAGGCCAGGCTGAGGGACACCCCGCCCCCATGCATGAATTTCATTCATCGGGCCTCTAGTCTATTTATATAAAAACCCTTGGTGTAATGCGTCATGTCCAAGGCTCGACTAACCAGAAGGAAGTCAGTCCTACAGGGGTCTTGGCAACAGCTGTGCTCTCTGCAAGCTGTTTCCCTCCAGGATGAGGTTTGAGGCAGGAACCGGCCCTCGGAGCGTGGAAGTACTGAGTCCTGGGTTGCCTTGCCAAAGGCTGCTCCCTACCCAAGCTGTTTCTCGCGAGGCCTGAGGGAAGAATCCACCCTTGGAGCACCAGGAGCACCCAGCAGCAGTCAGTCCTGGGTTGCTGAGGTGGAAGCCATTGCGTGGTAGAACTCTGGGTCTGGCCCAACAGGTGGCGTGGTGGACCTTCAAACCAGACCCTGACAGTAGGGAGGAGGAAGCCCCATTCCTCCCATAATCCACTGTTTGATAGCTTGCTGTCAGTGGCCTGCCAGCCAGGAACTCCATTCACCTGCACCCTGAGAGGAGGGAGGAGGGAGCCCCATTCCTCACAGAATCAATAGTTGGCCTGCTTGCTGTCAGGGGCCTGCCAGCTAGGAATCCTATTCACCTGCATATCTGTATAAAGTTTTAATACATTATATTAGAGGTCATAGTGGTACTGTTTTACCCACAGCATCTACAGGAATTGCTGCAAATTTACTTCTTGGTGGAAGGACCTTTCATTCCCAATATAAATTACTGATTCCATTAAGTGAAACTTCAATTTCTAGACTCGATATAAACAGTGAAGTTGATAAAACTATTAAAAAGGCCCAACTTCTCATTATTGATGAATGCACCATGGCATCCAGTCATGCTATAAACACCATAGACAGATTACTAAGAGAAATTATGAATTTAAATGTTGTATTTGGTGGGAAAGTTCTCCTTCTTGGAGGGGGTTTTTGACAATGTCTCAGTATTGTACCACATGCTATGCGATCAGCCATAGTATAAACGAGTTTAAAGTACTGTAATGTTTGGGGATGTTTCAGAAAGTTGTCTCTTGCGACAAATATAAGATCAGAGGATCTGCTTATAGTGAATGGTTAGTAAAACTTGGAGATGGCAAGCTTGATAGCAGTTTTCATTTAGGAATGGATATCATTGAAATCCCCTGTGAAATGATTTGTAATGGATCTATTATTGAAGCTGCCTTTGGAAATACTATATCTATAGATAATACTAAAAATATATCCAAACGTGCAACTCTTTGTCCAAAAAATGAGCATGTTCAAAAATTAAATGAAGAAATTTTGGATATACTTGATGGAGATTTTCACACATATTTGAGTGATGATTCCATTGATTCCACAGATGATGCTGAAAAGGAAAATTTTCCCATCGAATTTTTAAAAAAATATATTTTATTGATTTTTTACAGAGAGGAAGAGAGAGGGATAGTTAGAAACATCGATGAGAAAGAAACATCGATCAGCTGCCTCCTGCACACTCCCTAATGGGAATGTGCCCGCAACCAAGGTACATGCCCTTGACCAGAATTGAGCCCAGGACCCTTAAGTACAAAGGCTGACGTTTTATCCACTGAGATAAACCAGTTAGAGACCCATCTAATTTCTTTTCTTTTCTTTGTAAAAAAAATATATATTTTATTGATTTTTTACAGAGAGGAAGGGAGAGAGAGAGGGAGAGAGAGTTAGAAACATTGATCAGCTGCCTTCCGCACCCCCCCCCCACTGGGGATGTGCCCACAACCAAGGCACATGCCCCTGACCAGAATCGAACCTGAGACCCTCCAGTCCGCAGACCGACTCTCCATCCACTGAGCCAAACCAGTCAGGACCCATCTAATTTCTTAATAGTATTACTTCTTTGGGAATGCCATAAAATAAATTAAAATTGAAAGTGGGTGCAATCATCATGCTATTGACAAATATTAATAGTAAATGGGGTCTTTGTAATGGTACTAGATTTATTATCAAAAGATTACAACCTAACATTATCAAAGCTGAAGTATTAACAAGATCTGCAGAGGGAGAGGTTGTTCTGATTCCAAGAATTGATTTGTCCTCATCTGACACTGGGCTCCCATTTAAATTAATTTGACAACAGTTTCCTGTGATGCCAGCATTTGCAATGATTATTAATAAATCACAAGGACAAACTCTAGACAGAGTAGGAATATTTCTACCTGAACCCATTTTCGCACATGGTCAGCTATATGTTGCTTTCTCTCGAGTGCAAGGAGCGTGTGACATTAAAGTTCTAAATACTTCAGCACAAGGGAAGTAAGTCAAGCACTCTGAAAGTGTTTTCACTCTAAATGTGGTATACAGGGAGATAATAGAATAAGTTTAATCACTTTATCAGTCATTGTTTGCATCACTGTTATTTTTATGTTTTTGTTATTTTTATATCATGTTTTTGTTGTTTTTATTTCATGCCTCTGTTGTTGTTATATCCTTTTGTTACCATTTATTTATTTATATGTTATTTTCATATACATTTTACTAATTTCCTTTCATCTCTCACACTTCTATTATAGAGCAAGGGCAAAGAGCAGTATTAAAATATTTCCGCTAATGAATTCCCTTTTAATGTGCACAAATTTCATGCACCGGGCCACTAGTGTGTGTGTGTGTGTGTGTGTGTGTGTGTGTGTATCCTATATAATAAAAGGGTAATATGCAAATCAACTTAATGGCAAAACAACTGGTCACTATGACATGTACTGACTACCATGGGGCAGATGCTCAATACAGGAGCTGTCCCCTGGTGGACAGTGTGCTCCCACAGGGGGAGTGCTGCTCAGCCAGAAGCCCGGCTCATGGCCAGCGAGCATAGCAGGAGCCTCTCCCACCTCTGCAACAGCACCAAGGATGTCCAACTAAGCCGTCAGTTGAATATCCCCCGAGGGGTTCTGGACTGCGAGAGGATGCAGGCCTGGCTAAGGGACCCCCCCGATTGCATGAATTTCATGCACTGGGCCTCTAGTATATATATAAATGGTTAATATGCTGTGTCCCTCCAACAGTTTGACTGGTTGCTATGGTGTGTACTGACCACCAGGGGGCAGATGCTCAACACAGGAGCTGCTGTAATGCATACTGACCATTTACAAAAAAACGGCACCATGGACCTGGTGCCAACAAAGAAACACTTAACTTCCCCCAAATGGGACACAGTCCCTGCCACCATCCTGGAGTGACACCCCACCAAATAGCAGCCAATGCTGCCGAGAACCCATGGTGCAAAATGCGGCCCACATCCCAGCCCAGCCTAGAATGGTGGCTGAGTGCCAGGTAATGACGTCACATAACAATACCTGGTTCCTCTCCCTAGCAACTAGCCTCCTCACAGCTTCTTCAGTCCAGTAACAGCTAGCTTTATAACCAGGTGCAAACATTTTACAGTTTAACCAAATGTCTGTGAAGTATTTTCCCATGCCTCATCTCATTTGATCCTCACAGAAGTCTGGGAGTAGGTAGATAGGAGATTCAGTGGAATCCTATTTTCTTTTCATTAGCTGGAAAACGGAGATTTAGAAAGTTTAGAAACTTGACCCAACTGAAAAGAAGTAAGAAATGGTAGAACTTGAAAATGACTTCAGGTTTTCTCACTGTGCAGAATATAATCAAACACTGCTGCAGTTAAATATTTCCCCTTTGTTCTCCCTTTATGATCTACAATAATAATCTGTTTCATGTTGATATTTACTGCTGTGTTGCTGACTATTACCTGAAAGAGAAGTTGGGGTGCTTCACTAGGCTAGCAAGTTTAGCTAAATCAGAAAGTAGGTCTAATTAAGCAAGTTTATCTCTATATATAAAGCTCTCGCTGGCACAAATTGCACACATGTATTTCCATCTGTCATTGTTGACTGTGAATTTGGTTACACTTCTATTATAGAGAAAGGGTAAATAGTGATATTAAAATATATCTTCTAATTTCCTTTCAATGTGCATGAATTTGTGCACCGGGCCTCTAGTCCTATATAATAAAAGCCTAATATGCTAAGTGTCCGGTAGACCAGTCGACCGTTCAACCAAAGTATAATATGCTATGCATATAAGCATAATCAATGGATACAAGACACTGGGAGATAGGGGAGGAGGGGGGAAGGTCAAGGGAAAAAAATGGAGACTTATTTAACACTCTTTGTAATACTTTAAGCAATAAAACAAAATTAAAAAAAAAAAGCAACAACAAGGAAGTCAAGAGATAGTGTTAAAGTAGAACAATAAATGGAGGTCCATGTAAAAAAAAAAAGAGTTATTGGGTGAGGGTATGGATATGACATTAGAAACAAATAAAACTGTTCAATTGTGGTGGTAAAACAAAACAAAACAAAAAACAAAGTATAATATGCTAATGATATGTTAAGGCTGCTCAACTGCTCACTATGACATGCACTGACCACCAGGGGGCAGACACTCCAACTGGTAGGTTAGCTTGCTGCTAGGGTCCAGCCGATTGGGACTGAGACAGGCTGGACACACCCTGGAGACCTCCCGCAGTCCCTCCCTGGCCCTGATCGTGCACCAGTGGGGTCCCTCAGCCTGGGCTGCGCCCTCTCACAATCCAGGACCCCTCAGGGGATGTCAGACAGCAGGTTTCAGCCCCATCTCACAGGCCAGGCCAAGGAACCCCACTGGTGCATGAATTCGTGCACCAGACTTCTAGTATATTCATAAAAGGGCTCTGGGAATTCTCCCACTCCTTCCTTCCTCTGTCCATCTACACTGGGCCCATTTCCTCTCTGGGGTTTGGGGAAATCACTTCTTAGGATTTGAGATTCATAGAGGTATTTTAATGAGGGGAGATCTATAGCAAATTTCAGCTGCAACCCATCTTAGCTAACCTAATCACATAAACCAGAATATTTGAACCCAAAATATACCCTCAATCCAATGTACATTAGTTCTAATTTTTCTGAAAAGCTTCCTACTATTTTCTCTCCCAACCCACTAAACTGTAAATTCCATTTGGACCCTATCTTCTACACCTAGTCCAGTACCTGTTACATAAAGAACTGAATTGCCCTGACTGGTTTGGCTCAGTGGATAGAGCGTCGGCCTGTGGACTCAAGGGTCACAGGTTCGATTCCAGTCAAGGGCATGTACCTTGGTTGCAGGCACATCCCCAGTAGGAGGTGTGCAGGAGGCAGCTGATCGATGTTTCCCTCTCATCGATGTTTCTAACTCTCTATCCCTCTCCCTTCCTCTGTAAAAAATCAATTAAAAAAAAAAACTGAATGAATTTACCAAATGATCTGTCCTCATGGTTATTAAAAAGATTTCGTGGGGGGAGGGGGGGATAAGGTCATATTTATACTATCTTAATAAAGGGGAATATTAAAAAAATTTTTTTTAATTAAAAAAAGATTTCAGTGCTGACCACCAGGTGGCTCTCATCTCCCTATGGACAAATGGCTGCTGCAGGAAACCAGAATTAAAGCACCTTAAGGATTTTTGTGTGCTAAAGATATGGGAGTCACGCTGTTGTTTATGACAGTGTCAGGAATAGAACCTAACTCACAAAATATCAAAACTCTGAAATCATAACCTGATCCCTTGACGTGCTGGCTTCAAAAGAGCTCTTCAGCCCTAGCCGGTTTGGCTCAGTGGATAGAGCGTCGGCCTGCGGACTGAAAGGTCCCAGGTTCGATTCCGGTCAGGGGCATGTACCTTGGTTGCGGGCACATCCCCGGTGGGAGGTGTGCAGGAGGCAGCTGATTGATGTTTCTCTCTCATGGATGTTTCTATCTCTCTATACCTCTCCCTTACTCTTTGTAAAAAATCAATAAAATATATTAAAAAAAAGAGCTCTTCAAGGTAGCCTGGCTGCACACCCAGAACTTGTGACAACTTTACATCAAGCTGACAAATCAGAAGGGCTGCTCTAGCCCGTTTGGCTCAGTGGACAGAGCGTTGGCCTGTGGACTGAAGGGTATTGGGTCAACGGCATGTACCTCGGTTGCAGGCTTCCGGCCCTGCTTGGGGACATGTAGGAAGCAACCAATTGATGTGGCTCTCTCATATTGGTGTTTCTGTCTCTCCCTCTCCCTTCCACTTTCTCTAAAAATCAATGGAAAAAATATCCCCCGGTGATGATTAAAAAAGAAAAATTCAGGCCTGGCTGGTTTACCTCAACGGAGAGAGCGCTGGCTTGCAGACTAAAGGGTCCTAGGTTCAATTCCAGTCAAAGGTACGTGCCTGGGTTGTGGGCTCGATCCCCAGTGGGGGACATACAGGAGCCAGCAGATAGGTGATTCTCTCTTGATGTTTCTAGGTCTCTTTCCCTCTCTTTTCCTCTCTTAAATCAATAAAAATATATTTTAAAAACAATTCAGTAGGGCTATAGCAGCATCAGTGCACCAGGGTGAATGCTTCCTGAGGCCTCTGTTGGTTAGTGACAACAGCTAATTTCCCCAGAACTTTTATGATTTCTGCAGTGAGGCGCCAAGTGGGGTTTGACCATCAGCAGCAGCATCACCTGGAACTTGCTAGAAATGCAGCTTCTCACACTCCACCCAGACCAGCTGAACCAGAAGCCCAGGAATTGGCGTTTAAGCCCTCCAAGTGACTGACGCATATTGAAGGGTTCTATGTGAATAAAGCCCCCAGGTTCTCCCAGTGAGGGCACTGCTAACACAATATTTCACAATTCCATTTGCAAAACTTTTCTCAAAATGAGCTATTTTGGGGTTTGAGTGTTGATGTAGGTAATTTCAGCACAGCAGCATAGGTTAAGGCCATGTTTGAGTCCTTTGCAATCTTGCATTTGTCTTCCTTTACAGATTCTCAGTCCTTCCTTCCTTTCTCTTCCTTATACCACAAGATCCTACATCCTCTCATCCTAACAAGATAAAACACTCCATGACCCCAAGATTCTGGTCCAGTTGGTCAGGGTGGTACTTGGGCATCAGCACCCAAGTGCTTCTGCAGTTAGCGTTAGAACCACCGTTGTATTGTAAAAGTATGTACATGTATGTGGGTGGGAGTAATTACATTACTGGCTAGGGCTAGTTTATAGTGAGAGGCTTTAATATAAAGAAAATATGGGCCTGCTGGCATGGCTCAGTGGTTGAGTGTCGACCTATGAACCAGGTCACAGTTGCAAAGATCGATCCCCAGTGGGTAGCGTGCAGGAGGCAGCCAATCAATGATTCTCTTCCTTTCTAAAATCAGTAAAAACATTTTTTTAAATGGTTTAATTTCTAATATGATAGATATCAATTATTATAGCCCTGAAAGGTAAAGAACTCCTTGAGTAAATTTTGAGTGTAAAGGGGCTTCTGATATGAAAAACATTGGGAACCATGGCTGGAATCTACAGACATGACATAATTTTCTCTTTCTTTTAATGTTGGCTTAAGACTGGCCTACTGGCCCTAGCTGGTTTGGCTCAGTGGATAGAGCACTGGCTTGAAGAATGAACGTTCCCAGGTTCCATTCCTGTCAAGGGCACTAAAAAAAAAAAAAAAAAGAATGGCTTAACCTACTCTGTAGGAAAAGTCAGTTATGACAACACACGAGGGAAAAGTTTCTTTACATCCACTGGAAATGATATGGCCCAAAAGCCAAGAGAAGAAACAAGTAGCCTGTCTGGGAAATGAGCCAAAGCACAAAATTCAACTCTGGTTTACTCCACAGACTGCTTACTAATTAGAAATGGGAACGCAGAGGCAGGTGGAATGAATATACTAGTACAATGACTTGTAAGTCATTTCAGTGGAAACTCACCCAATCCCAGACCCATTAATGAGCCCCAGCAGAGGCTGTGTGGCATCTTCCTCCCAGTCACCAGGTAATTCTTTAAATTAGAGACACCAGCACAAGATTGTCATTCACTTTTCCGCATACTTTATTTGTTACAAACATACAATTTTTTAAATATAGACTGTAAAACTCCATTTGCAAAAGTCTGCTACTGTAAGGAGTACACACCAGCAGTAAGGATTCTTAAACTTTTTTCTCTGTGAGTTTTTCTGTCAGTTTTGCTAGTTAGTGGTAATTACGGGACCCGCCATTTTAGAGACCTGTCTGAAGCAGCCCTGCTCATCTCAAAATTGACCGCAATCCGAGCTTCAACCTCCAGGCAGTGAGATCAACAGCCCATCTAGACTCTGCTTTTGAACATTTCCAGGAAGTATGGTTTCTGAATGGATACTGCACTTTACGGATTTGTTTGAATTGCCCATGTAGCTGTTTGTTAAAGTGCATTCTTCTTTTAAAAAATAAGAGGAATAATCTTTACTCTTTAATCAAGGTACTTTAAAAAATGAACTTTTTGGTCTCTCAGCAGATATTCCCAAGTTAATCCTATCACTACAAATTTTAGTGTTCTATTTACAAATATTTATAGGGTTACAGGTGGAGGGGACCTTATACATTTAAAGGTGCGGCTTCTTTTGAAGCAGAAGTCAGTCCTACAAATTCACACATAAGAACACACACTTGGTTTACAATGCACAGCAGGTGGGTATTTACAAAGACTGAAGACACCCCAAAAACCCCTTTAAAGTAACTTCCATAACTTCTCAGCTTTTCAGCTAAGGTCAATTGTAAAGTGACTTCCAACCTTAATTCTAGCTATACATCTGATTAGATCAGGAAGCTGTCTCCTGCTGTCAAGATTTGGTTTTACTTCACTCAAACAAAGCCTATAGATTCTCTACCAGCAGGACATCAGCCTCACTTTGAAGAATCTAACGTAAGGAAGCCCTGACAGATATGACTGGAACATCCCAGAATACAAATGGACTTTTAAAAATGATCATGGAAAAACACCTGCATGTAGCTGCAAAAGGAAGCATAAATCCCCACTAATTTCCCTAGAACTTTAATCTTAATATTATTCAAATACTGATCATTGAAAAAACTCGAAATATACTTGGCCTGCTACCATAACATGCAAAACTGCCCCCTCTTTATAAGTATGCCCTGCTCTGATTTAAAATGTTTCTGCACTTGCCCAATCTATTGACTTCTAGGAAATCACAGCTTTTATAACAAAGGTGGCATGTGGACTGGGAGAAAAGGGTCTACATCTCATATCTGAAGAGCTGGAAATGAAACTCCCAAATTCCTACACATGTGCTTAGTGACAGAATTTTTTCAACTTACTTAGGACTCTCCCCACAGTTATATGTTTCCAAAAAAGCAATTTTAAAAGAGGAAATATACTGCTTGCTCTGCTATTTTCAAATATAAAGATTTTTTTGAATCAACTTGATCTTGTGACACAGGGTCAGAGTGGGGACAAAAGTTTGCCTTTAAGGAATAAGGGTTGGTCAAAATCAATTTTCTTAAAAGAATTAGCCATTGAAATTACTGAAGATAGGAAAAAGAATGCTAGTGGACAATGAATTTGGACTGGCCTACTGTTTTCTCTCCAATATTCTGAGCCCACATTTCTTCATACCAAAGATATAACCAGCCCTCTCTTATTAATGGCAGTGAAACACTTTACATATAACAGGGAAAATGAAATTTGCTCCTAGATTCAAAATCTGTTAATTACAAATAAGTATATTCTCTTGCTGCTGTTCTAACATGGCTTTGCCTGTCCCAATCGGAATGTCTAATTCAAGAGGCATGAGTTAGATTTTCAAATGAAAAGCAAAAGATTGTGAATAAAGGTGATTACATTGGTGACATATTTCCTATTCCATTAGGAAACATACATTCATAAAGGTCTTACTTGGATCAGAGGTACAGTAACAATTGGAAATTACTTAATAAATGTTCATGACGCAATTTTGTTATTTTTCCATTTTCCAGATTTAATTTTTGGTACTGATAATTGTTGAAAGAAGAGTCTGATGAAGTTTTAAGACTGAGGACTGGGAATGGTGATAAGTAACAAAGTTAGCTGTATGAAGGGTTTATCTCTTAAACTTCTGGGGTCTAATATTTAAAAATCAATGGCTACTTTTCTAGGCTAAAAATGGGAAATGAAGTTATAATTTGCCATTTCTATCTTATATTTGGAATTTCAAACAGGGAATTGACATGCACTTTTTCTTTTTTGTCTATATTTTTTCTTAAGGTAAAAGTTTTTTCTTTTCTACAAACTATCTCCTCCTGCCTCCAGCCCCATCTATATTCTCATTATGCAGCTTATTCAATGGGAATAGTAACTGTTTATGAAACCATCTAATTGACTTACAGTACTCTAAAACTAACCCTAAAAACTGAATCTCACTCATTTACTATAACTTCAGCGCTGTTGCTGACAAAAAAAATTACCTTAAGGCTCAAGGGAAAGAAATTTATAAACTGTGAATGCAGTATTGTTCACTATCCCATCCACTGGAAGCTAGCAAAATGCATTCTGGATCAATAATACAAACTTTCTAACATTAGGAAAGATTTCTACTCTTTATACAGAATTAGAATAATATTCATAAGCAGATTATCTAGGGGAGCCTGAGAAACCATGATCCACATCACACAAAGAGTCCGTGTATTTCATGATCAAAAAGTGCTTTTTCTTGAGAAATATGTCAGGGTTAAATGGCAATATACAATGTAAAATCACTCCACACTTTTTCAAGTGAAGTACAAAATGGAAAAGGAGCGAAAAGATGGGAGGCTCTGCCCTCTGAACAGGCCTTATGCATGTGACTTTTAAGGGTGTAAATTAAAATAGTTTTTAAAGAGTTAACAGTGGGATTTTACACCACTATATATATTCTAAAACCTGAGATTGGACATCAAAGCAATTAACTTTGTACTTATTAGAGCAATTCTGATACTTCCTAAAAATAGAAGACAACTCAGTTGAATAACTCCCAGATCAAAACCATTAAATTTCCCCAATCAAAAAGGAGACCAATCACAAACACATTAAGTACTAAGAGTGCTGCAGAACGACTCTTGGCAAATGAGTCATTTTTACACAAGCCAAAGTCACTTTTCTCCTTCCCCTTCTCACCGATCAAGGCCACACTATTTTCAAATGAGTATCTACTGAGAGATCAGTTGTGCATTAGACAAAGTACCATAATTGGGTTAAAATGAAAAAAAAATTTACAGTGAAGAATACTTATGTGCATAGCTTACACACTCAAGCGTCTCCTTAATTTCATCCACCTCAAGGCAAGGTAGACGCAAGCAAATTGTCACCTTTTCATACCTTGTGTAGATCATTCTATACCCCCCTGTAAAGCCAGTCAAGGTCACATTTAACAAAGCATCCTCAGCAACTAGAGTGCCTGAAGTGTGCAGCCGTTTACAGACCACTCAATATGAGGGCATTATTATAACCAGCCTCTTCTGCCCACAACCCTGCATTTTCAGATAAGACAGGATAATTGTTTTGTTTTGAGAAAACTGAAGCTTGAATCTCTTAAAAGACCTGCAATTTATTGCAAAGTGATTGAGAGGTAACAAAGGAAGCAGGTTAATGGCTGCCTGGACCCAAGGCCTCTTAATCATTTTGCAGTAAATATTATGGAAAGTGACCTGACAAGCAGCTGTATCTGTCTGACAGCTACAGTCATTTGTACCACCTACATGCCTCCCATAGTAACATAGGGTGTCTGGGTTTTGGTTTGGTTTTCGCTTTGATTTTTGGTGCCATCCAGATTTACACTTTGTTCTGTGCAGCATATGCACTGACAACTTCCTTTGCTGATGAGAACATAGTTCTACACAAATGATAGGGACAATAGAAACCAGAAAGGAATTATGGGATATACTCAGAGCTTCTTTCAATTCTGTGCCTAAAATTGTGGACTTTTCACTTCTGTACCTGCAGCAGTTTGAGAAATGAACATTCTACCAATTATTAGGAAAGAAATTTTACTTCCCTATTCTCTGGAATATGACGATTTTGAACATGCTATTTTAGCTGCAATGTTAGCCAAAGTCAAAAATAAGCCCTAAATCACTGTGTATAGCAGTGGATGAAAACAAAACATTTTCTGCCTGGATTTAATATAGATTATTTCCTTTAATAAGCAATATCTATGACTGAGTTCTGAAAGATGGCCCGTTAATACCACCTTGTTGAACAAACCACACATTAAAAGTGTAGTTTCTATTGTCCCTAGTGACTAGGAGGATCAGTGAAATGCTACAATCAATCCACATCCTTCTGTAACCTTCCTGCAGTAGGAAGAGAGGCCATCAACCACCTTGCAGGAGAAACAAACCTTTGAGATTGGTTAAGACTTAAAACCCACCACTATGACATTTACCACTTAATCTTACATAGGCAGGTCAAAAATTTTAATATAAATTACTTTTCCAACACATAGCTTATGCATTCTTTGCTCCTTTTTTTTGGAGGATTCTCAAATTGATTAAAGATTTACATATGATATATTACTGTTATATGGTCTAATGACTAAGAAAATTTCTCTGGTAACCAAAGCTGATTCCATATATGGTAGTGTTCTTGGCATATATCCTATATGCCTCAGACCACTTCCACATTCTTTCTATTCAGCTAATTATAGCTTAGTAGCCACTGGTGAGGATTGTGAAGACCCTGTCATTTCTACAGAATAGAAAGGCAAGGCTAGTTACTGCAATTCAGCCAAATAGAACAGGAAAAAAAGAGTAAACCAACCCCTTAAAAAGGAGAGGTACCGCACCTTTGCAAAATTGAACTGGCTCACCGCAGCTGAGCAACAGAACCACCACTGAAGCAAGAAAACAAGTTGGTCTATACAGGAATTGTACATGATTTCAAAACAAAAGTTACAGCGGTCAGCTAAATGGCCGCAACCTTAATTTTCATTGCTGCCTCAAAGTTTGAAACTACAGTTTCTGCAAACCTAATGCTAGTTTCTCAGCTCCTTTACTAAAACTACTTAAGGATTTGTTCTCCGCAGCAAAGAAATAAAACACTCAAAACACATAGGTAAATACAGCAGGACATCATTGAAAACAGCTGCCTTGTAGTACAAAATACAGTACAATTATACAGATGTCATTAAAACATCGAAAATACTATTGCTCCCATACAATTTAGGAAACATTCTTTGCAACGGAGAAAATTTAAAAAAAAAAAAGAAAGAAAAGCTTTAAAAAAATCTGTTTAAAAACTCTACTGTGGACGATGAGAGTAGAGAAATTGTCTGAAAAGGGCACCAATGTTTGTGGCTCTTCCACTTTTTTTTTAAATCTAAGATTAGTAATATTCTGAATCACAGTCTAATTTGTAAAAAAGCCTAATTTTATATACATAATTATTTCCCTCCCTCTCAGCCACAATGCATGAGAACGACCTTTTTGTATATTACTTATTTCCTAATAAATACAAAAGGATTGTATATATTGAATACCAAAATAAGATAATAAAAAGGGTATGCAATAAATTAAAAGGCAGCTCAAATAAAGGGCAGTCATGCAGTTAAAAAAAAACAACCACTAAGATTGTGGAGGGGGGTTACTTGCCTCTTGGTTGAGAAGGTGCTGCACAAAGCATACCTGAAAAACTTTGGAAGGAACATAGCTCCCATTTGATTCAAAGTTACCTAGGTCTAGGACACTCAAATACCTTTTGATGGGGTGGCATTAACTTGATTAGTAAAATCACTTCTACTGAAAATCCATTTAAAATATAGAAGAGGCGATCCTTGAAAACCCCATCTTTTATTCTTGAAAGACAGCTGGATAAACTGGCAAAAGCCAGTTTTGTTGAAATTTCAAGATGGTAAAAAATGCTTCCATATAGTCAGCACATTCACGTTCACTTCGGCTCCATTCAGAAGGATTTCAGCTTCCAAAGGGCACACTGCTTGCTAGACACATATCCATCTTTTGCCAACTCTGATTGTGAGGTACTAATACAATGGATCAAGTTTTTAAAATTTTATTTAAAAAGAATAAATGATGCTGGAATTCTGGACCTGAGGATCTTTAGTATTTGAACAAATCCACAGATTTAACTGAAGATAGAGGAAGACTTCAGTTTTCGTTATTTCCAACTTTTCTGTTAGATATATATTCCATTAAAGCTTAGGCTTGTAGCCACACTGTTCCTTTTTCAAGTTTTGTGGTTTAAATCCAGACAACCAGTGGCCGAAACAGCCAAATTAGCCTTAATTCACTGGCTCACTTGGTGGAGCCACAGGGATCCGGCTCTCATTCATACCTAAGCCATTTCTTGGTAATGACCTCCATGTTTAAGAGATCAGGGGGAAGAACTTTAGTGAGCAGCAACCAATCCACTCAAACAGTTTTTTTCCTTGTGCTTTATGCCTGATTTTTTCTTGTGCCTATCTCAGCAACCCAAATGTAAAACTGCTCTTTCATCTTCAAAAATTGCCAACTTTTAAAATATTTTAGTAACCAATTCTAGTTCAAGGTTTGACATCTGATTCCATCTGCATCCTGGAAGACAATTCTGCAAAGACAAGACCTTGGCCTTGGTCCAGATATGGTGCAAAACCATCTTAAACAAAATGGGTCCAATTTGTTTCTGTATTCCCCGGTGGCTTTTTAAACTCATATTTTGCCTTGTCCACGATTAAAGTTGCATTCCTTTTCCTTAAACCTGTACCCTCGGAACTGGGTAACTGCAAAGGTCTCTCTCTTCTCAAGAATTCCATGAAGACCTAAATCCAAAATGCTGATTTCAATGGAGGTGAAGGAATAGACACTGCAATAGTAAGGTCTGGAGAGATCTTTAGGTTCCCAAGCACAAGTCCAGCTGTTACCACAAGGTCTAGGCAACTCAGAAGTGTTCCTTGGCCCAGGGTGTGGGAGGACCTACCCGCACCAGGGTTATCCCGAAGGGTGTAGGAACCACTGAAGCTGGGACTATTCTGCTCAGGCGAGGAGACTCCGTTCTCTTTGCAGGTTGCTGTCAGCTCCTTGGAACTTTACGGCTTTTCTCTAATTGTCCGTGACTGTTCTCTTATGATGATTTCTCGTAATTAACTACATTATGTTAAATGTCGTTTTCTCCCTGTGGGGCCTCCCTTGCTCCCCCACCAGCTCACTGGGGCTGAGAAGGAAAGAGAGCGCTTTAGGCGCGGGGGATGCGAGTGGGGTTGGAGGCCGTCGGGGAAGCTGCGCTCTTCAATCCTCATCCACCTCCTCGCCCTCAGACTCGTCCCCGCCGCCGCCCACGCCGCGCCGCTCATAGAGCTTATCCCTCTGGCGCTCCTGGATCTCCTTCATCTCATCCGCGTACCGGCAGAAGGCGCCGCCGAACTTGCCCCAGGCCTTGAAGGGGACGGTGATGGCGTTGCGATAGGACGGCTTCACCTCGCTCACGCGCAGGAACACCCCGTACTTGTTGCAGCCAACGTCGAAGAAGAAGCGCTTCGAGTCCACGGTGATGGAGGTGCCTTCCGGGAGCTCGCCGTACGGGCCGCCGCCGGGGCCGCCCGCGCCGCCGCCGCCGGGGCCGCCCGCCAGCTCGTCGTCGTCGCCGCCGTAGTCGTCGATGAGCTTGGCCAGCGCGTCGCGGAACTCGATGAGGCCCTGCGCGGGCAGCGCGATGGTCTGGCCGCTCTGCAGGCCGCCGGGCGCGGGGCCGCCGCCGCGCGTGACCGTCTGGCGGATGCGCAGGAAGCGGCCGCGCTGGTTCTCCTTGAGGTCCAGGTAGTACTTGCGGTTCTCGCGCACCAGAAACTCGCTCTTGAGCGCGCGCCGCGGCCCGCCGCCCTCCTCGGCCGCCGCCGCCGCCGCCACCTGCTCGGGGCTGCTGGGGCCCAGCTGCGCGTAGTGCTCGATGAAGTCGCCCAGGTAGTCGCGGAACTCGGCGGCCACGGCCATGGACAGCGTAAGGCGGCTCTTGGAGCCGCCCGCGCCCACCTCGGCGATCTTGAGGAAGCGGCCCTTGGCGTTCTGCTTCACGTCCAGGTAGAAGCGCTTGTTCTGGATGTCCAGCCGTTTGGACGCCAGCTCCTGCGTCTCCTGCTCGCCGCCGCCGCCGCGGGGCGCGGGCTGGAAGCCGCCGGGCCCGCCGCTGCCGCCGCGCTCGCTGCCGCTGTCGCCGTCCGCCATCTTCTCGGCCGCCGCGCCCCGGCCGCCGCCGCCGCCGCCGCCGCGCCCCGGCCGCCGCCCGCGGCCCGCCGCGCTCGCGCCCCTGCCCTCCGCCCCGCGGCTCGCTCTCCGCGGCCCCCCAGCCTCGCCGCCGGCCCGCTCACTCTCTCCGGCCGCTCATCGCCGGCCGCCGCCCCCCACCGCCCCCGCGCCCCGCCCCGCCACTTCCGCCTGGTCCGCGCTGGCTTCCGGCGCGCGCTCGCCTGACACCGCCCGCCACGCCCACCCTGTCCTCGCGGCCGGAAGCGCCGCGCGTGCGCCGGCGGCGGGGCGCAGAGAAGTGACGTCACGGCAGGGGCGCGGGGGCCGTGTAGGGGACGGCAGGCGTATGGCGTGTGGTACGGCCGTCACTGACGGGCCCGGGGCCTCGCACGCGTGCACCCCCTGCGCGCTGCTGTGGATGGAGAGGGCGGCGCCCGGGGCTCGTTGGGGTCGCGGCCAGTCAGCGCTTCCCGACGGGACGGCGGCAGCGCCGGCGCGCGCGTGGACGCAGCTTGGTCCCGGGAGGCCTCGCACGAGGCCTGGGACGTACGTGGGAGGGTCAGCGTCAGCGTCACTACGACCCGGGAACCGGCGGGAAGGCTGCGCCCGGGTGTGGCGGGGGTGCAGCGCGCAGGAGGGAGGGCCCGCGTGCGTCTGGGTCTGCGTACCCCCCCAGCCCCGTGGCCGCGGGCGGATCGGCGAGCCCGTCTCCCTCCGGTTACGGGGGCTCGCCTCCGGTGGGTGTGAAGATTCCTTGTGACGCAGTCCTTGGCTAAGGCGACCCGCGCGAGAGCCGGGGGGCCGGGGTGGAGCTGTGGTCTGGGAGAGCCTCGCCCCCGGGCTCCCCCTTTCCCCTCCCTCCCGAAGGCGCTCCCCGCTTTCTCCTCCCTCCCTCCTGGGCTCCCGCGGGCCCGTGCGGCGCTGCACGCCTCCTCCTCCAGTAAGTCTGGGCGATGAAGCATCCGAAGCGCCTGAACCGGCACAGGAAGCTCCAGGCTGTGTGGGGCCCAGGCACCTTCCTAGTTCCTGAGCGAGGGGGTCCCCAAGCCTCTCGTGGGAGACCCACACCTTCCAAGTTAGGACAACAGCTTCAGCCAAACTCGGGAAGGTCCAGGGAAGACAGGGGCCTTGGGCCGTCCCTTCTCCCTGGGGGAGGCCTGTGCTGTCCCCGCAGCGGCTCCTCCGACTCCTTGCCCACCGAGCCACCTCCCTGCACGGGACCCCTACACGGGAAGGATGCTCTACCCCCTGGTCGTTTCTCACCAGCTCGGTGTTAACAGTCAAGTTGTAACTTAGGGTTAGATTTACCGGGTGAAGATGAATAAACAGGAAGGGGAGAGCCTGTGGGAGAGATGTCACACGCTGCCATGCATTGAACCCTGGTTCACCTGTCTTTGGGCTGAAGGTCCAAATGCATTGTTCCCAATAAACCCATTTGCTGGAGAAATAGCTGGCGGTTTAAGGTCAGCAATTACTTTGTTTCCTTTGAAGTTTCATTCTTTTATTTACACTTAGGATCTAATACTCTCATAATTTTCAATAATCATGTTTCTTTTTTTTTCAGAATTTCTACAATTTGATTTTTAAAACATGTGGTTATATATTTATATTTTATATTTAACTCTGGTTTAGCTGGGATGTTTTGGTGTGTGTGGTATGAACTGAAGAATCTAAAACATTTCTTTCAAATAACCAATTGTCCCAGTACTATTTATTGAATAACCCTCCAAGGACAGAGCTCAACAGGTGGAGATGGATGTAGCTTATTTGGGGCAGAGGGAACATTTGTTCCCAGATGGCTGGAAGTCTCGTTTGGCTGGAATCCCAGGTCTGTGAGGAAGGGGGTGATGAACAACAGAGTGGAAGGTGGCTAGACTCCGGGAGACTGATTTGTAGGCAGGAGGGAGGTAGGACTGGAGCCAAAGGGGAGCCCCTGGAGCTGTGTACATAGAGGGTGATGCCTCCCTCTGTGTTCCCAGGAGGTGGCCCATGATTGAGGACAGGGTGTGTGCACTCAGTGTGAGGAGGCAAGGAGGAGGTGGGGCTGGGCAGGAGAAGGGTCAAGATTTCAAAACCCAACATGGGGATGACAGGATGTTGTGAGTGGCCAGCTCCCAAGGCTGTTCCAGAAAGATGAGTTTTTGTTTTTATGATTTAATGTTTTTTTTTATTACTTGTTAATATGTTTTATTGATTTTTTCACAGAGAGGAAGGGAGAGGGACAGAGGGAAGCATCGATCAGCTGCCTCCTACACACTTCCTCCTGGGGATGTGCCCACAACCCAGGTACATGCCCTTGACCAGAATTGAACCTGGGACCTTTTAGTCCGCAGGCTGATGCTCTATCCACTGAGCCACACCGGTTTTAGGGCCAATATGTTTTTTAAACATACGTTTTTATTGATTTCAGAGAAGAAGGAAGAGGAAAAGAGGGAAAGAAACATCAGTGATGAGAGAGCATCATTGATTGGCTGCTTCCTGCGCATCCGCCACTCGGGATGGAGTCCAAAACACAGGCCTGTGCCCTGAGCAAGAGTCGAACTGTGACCTCCTGATTCATAGGCCAGTGCTCAACCATGGAGCCATGCTGGTCGGGCAAGTATGAGTTCTTGTTGGAGATGGCAGGGAATGCTGAATTGAGACCTTAGAGGTCCCGATGCTGCAAATGTGAGGTGCCCCCTCCCACAAAAGTCACAATAAACTGTACACTACAGAATGAACTGCTGCTTTTATGCATTTTTGGAATATTAAACATTTTCCCCAGAAGTATATTCCTTCTCGGTGGCCTTAAGCACCTGTTGTGGCCGCCTTGTGGCAAATCCAGCATGAATGAGGGCCTCTCAGTGCCGGCACGTTAAATCTGAGGAGCTGGCTGGGTGCCCAGGGGGAGACGTCCACGCAGCTGTGGCCCCAGACAGTGGACTCATGAACAGGGCCAGCAACGGAGATGTGGGTTTGAAGTCAGCTTCCAAGAGCTGCATAGAGAAGTCAGGGACAGGCGAACGAGATCAGGGGAGAGCAATGCCGAGGGGTCCGACGTTAGGGTCTTCCCACTCTGGAAAGGTGCTGGGCAGCACCCAGATCCTGAGGAGAAGAGCAGAGACTGCAGCCCAAGTCTCCCTTTCTTTTCATGGAAAGAGGGAGGGAGAGGGAGAGAGAGGGGTAGGAACATCAATAATGAAAGAGAGTCACGGATTGGCTGCCTCCTGCACACTCCACACTGGGGATGGAGCTCGAAACCCAGGCATGTGCCCTGACTGGGAACTGAACCCTGACCTCCTGGTTCATAGGTCGACACTCAACCACTGAGCTTTGCTGGCCGGGCTCCAGTCTCCCTTTCTAACTCCTTTCTCTGACTCTGCCACTATGTGAGAGGCAGATGCCACAGTGCTAACGAGAATACTTGGGCCGGAGTGTGGGCTGGAGGCTGCCCAGGTGACAGGGTGGAGGGGGGTCTGTAGGTGCAGAAGAAAGCATGAGGCTGCCTTAGGCCAGACTCTGGGAGGCCAGAAGGTGTTTGTTTGTTTTTAATTTTTTTAACTGATTTTTTACAGAGAGGAAGGGAGAGGAATAGAGAGTTACAAACATCAATGAGAGAGAAACATCGATCAGCTGCCTCCTGCAACCAAGGTACATGCCCCTGACCGGAATTGAACCTGGGACCTTTCAGTCCGCAGGCCGACGTTCTATCCACCAAGCCAAACCGGTTAGGGCCAGAAGGTGTTCTTTTTCTTCCGAGGCCGGGGAGAGAGGAGGAGGCAACCAGTCCATGTGTTTCTCGCATGGATATTTCTCTGTCTCTCCCCCTGCCTCCCTTCCACTCTCTCTCAATAGAAAAAAATATCGTCAGGTGAAGATTTAAAAACATAAAATATAAAAAAATAACACCCTGGGCACTTCCAGAGGCCGGATACTCTAATCCCACCTGTTTTTCTGCACAGCCAGTGTCCCATGTGGCCCAGGAGCCCCCAACGCTGTGTCCTCACTCCACCCATGCCTCGCTGGGACAGGCCCTGCCTGGGATGTTGTCACTCGAGGGCTGTGTGGGCTCCAGGTCCTGTAAAGAGCCAGGTTGAAGGGGAGCAGCAGTGAAACCCAGACCTGGCTTGTCTTTCTTTGGTGGATATGTTTGTTGGATGAGAGAGTTGAAACCCCAACCCAACAAATAGAAGCACAACTGTTGAAAAATGTGTCAGCTGCACGGTAAACAGGCCTGAGGAGGCCATAACCGGGGTCTCTCCAGCCCTACACAGCAGGGAGGGCTGTCCCCATCTGCAGGGGCTACAGGGGTGAGGCCTGCTTGCTGCCCCTCCGCCCCCACCCCAGTTGCCCTTAGCTTGGCAGGCCCAGCTGTGCTCACAAGGCCTCCAGGCAGGCTCTCCTTCAGCTGCTGGGGGAACAGGTGTGCCCTTTCCAACTGCCCCTGAGGTCACTTGTGGTCTCTCCATGGAGCCGGACAATGGCCATCTGTTCTGACTTTTCATTTCATCGAGAGAATCTCAGAATGCTGTCCTCCCTCCGACACTTCCTGGGCACTCAGTTCTGCCTCCCCCACTCCTTCCAGAAGGCGTCTGGCTCAGACCCTGCCCACCTGCTTCCCCGTCTGCTCCTCGCCCAGTTAGACCCAGCCCTCCCACAGGCTGGAGACCGCAAAGCAAGGCCCTGTGATCAGGACGCTGGCCTGAGCCACACCACGGCCTTTAAAGAAACCTTCACCTGAGGAAGTCAGGGACCCCAGGAGCGCTTCCTGAGCTCGGCAGGCGAGTGTCCAACAGTCCCCTCAGCCGCGTTTGTTTTAATCCTCATCTGAGGATGTTTTCCATAGACTTTTGGGAGAGTGGAAGGGAGAGAATGAGAGAAACATCAATGGGTTGCCTCCCCCATATGACCCAACTAGGGCCAAGGATCAAACCTGCAACCGAGGTATGTGCCCTTGACCAGGAATTGAACCCAGGATTCTTTGGTGTGTGGGCTGATGCTCTAACCACTGAGCCATGCCAACAGGGCCCCTCAGCCCTGTGTGAGACCCCTGGTCCACAGCCTCTCCAGCCCTGGGCATTGTTGGAGTCTGAGGTTTAGCCTAAGACGGCCGGAAGGCACGGTTTCTCCGCCGCCATGATTGACATCCCCCCCCCTTATGTGGGCTGCAGGGGCTTCCTTTGTGGGGAATGTCATGCCAGCCACGTTCTCTCCCCGCTCCTGATGGGCGAGGAATTCTTCACACAGTCGTCTGTGCCTTGGTCCTGCCTCGGTCCCTTCCCGCTGCCATCGCTGGGGTCTGGGTAGCCCCTCAGTGAGCAGTGATGCTCTGAGCTGTAACTGCCTTGCAGTGAGCTATCCCCTCATGTGCCCTGGTCTCGGTCACCCTGGCTGGCTGTTCTGCCCGCCTCCCTCTCAGACTCCAAGCAGTGAGACCAGTGCATCTCCCTCCAGCCCTGGCACCGGCTGTACCCACCGTGAGAGGCTCGGCCGCGCCATCTGCTTCTAAGCCCACTGGCCGTGCATGAATTTACCCGCTAGTGGAGCCCAACACGGAGGGGTTTATCGGTATTTGTAGAGTAGATATTTGGGAAAACATTTATGAAAATATTTTAAAATATGTTTTTATTGATTTCAGAGAGGAAGGGAAGAGGGGGAGAGAGAAACATCAACGATGAGAGAATCATGGATTGGCAGCCTCCTGCACGCCCCTCTGGGCATGTAGCCCACAACCTGGGCCTGTGCCCTGACGGGGAATAGAACCCTGACCTCCTAGTTCCTAGGTCAACACTCAAAACCACTGAGCCAGGCCGGCGGGGCACGTGCTGTGTTTTGCCGCATCCGTGTGTCAGAGCACCTGGGTGTGGGGACAGTGGATTGAGCTGGTGGTCAGGGCGGAGGGTGGTCTTGGGGGCTCAACGCCTGGTCTCCCAGGGCCTCCGGGCGGAAGGAACCCACGCTGCGAAGGTCGGAAATGACGCCGCAGTTGGCGGTGGGCAAGGTCTACACTTTGGGTGGAAAAGTCAGACCCGGCAGCGCCCACCTCAGTCCCTCGCCCTTCAGGGCCTGTGACGGGGTCACTGCTTCCACCGGAGCCTTTGCTGGCCGCCTGCTAAGTGTGCTGTTCCGGGAGGGTTCCCCAGAGGGGCCCCCCCGCCTGCAGGTGCCGGGGGTCCATTCAGAGGGGTTTGCACAAGGCCTCCCGTGGCCAGGGCTACGCTATGCAGGTTGAGAAATAGGAAACCGGAGGCGGCGGCGGCAGCGGCAGCGTCTTGCCTGCCCCCTGGTGGCCAGTCCCGAACCTTGCGTGGCCCCGGAAGCTCTGGGCAAGGCCAAGGCCGGGGGTGGGGGTGGGGGTGGAGGATCTGAGGGTGTGCGAGCGGGAGACACCCCAGGTTAAGGGGGGCATCAGCACCTTCACGGGGCGAGGTATTTGTCAGAAGCCCCTGGTGGCACGTGTAAGATCCGAGGTGTCATTGAATGTCAAGTTCACGTCAAAATAGAAGTCTGTGCACAGGCACCAGCCTGGCTGCTGCTGTGAAAGGAAGGTATCGGGGAACTGCGAGGAATGGGGGCTCCCGCAGAGGGACAGTGTCCGGTGGGCTCCGGGCGGGCGGTTTAAGCGCCTTCACTGTGCAGTGCTGACAGCTGTGCTGCCGGCTTGAACATTTTCACGATAAAATGCTGGGAAGGTTTTCCCGGAGCAGGTGACCTCTGAGCTGGCCGCCACGTGGGCACCAGTGAGGGGGTGACTTCTCTTTCCCCGGATCGGGGTTCAGGCTGGGTGTTTGGCGGTTGCTGATGAGCATGAACAGGAAAGCTGCGTCTGGCGGGGTGCCCACCGTCCCAAGATGGAGCCCAGGAGGTGGACACGGGAGGCCCAGCTTTCACAGGACAGGTTCCTGTAAGGAGTCCCACTGCTGCTCTGTGTGGCCTGGGGTCTGGCTGCTCCTTAAGAAAAGTAGGGCCCTGACCGGTGTGGCTTAGTGGATAGAGCAGAGCTTCGGCCTGCGGACTGAATGTTCCCAGGTTCGATTCCGGTCAAGGGCATGTACCTGGGTTGCAGGCACATCCCCAGTAGGAGGTGTGCAAGAGGCAGCTGATCGATATTTCTCTCTCATCGATGTTTCTAACTCTCTGTCCTTCTCCCTTCCTCTCTGTAAAAAAATCAATAAAATATATTTTTTAAAAAAAGAAGAAGTAGGTAGGGTGGGGAGTTCCTGGGGCCTGACAGGCAGGGGAGAGCAGAACGGGATCCACCCAGTTTTTTTTTTTTAAATATGTTTTTATTTACTTCAGAGAGGAAGGGAGAGGGAGAGAGAAATAGGAACATCAATGATGAGAGAAAATCATGAACTGGTTGCCTCCTACACACCCCACACTGGGGATGGAGCCCAAAATCTGGGCCTGTGCCCTGACTGGGAATCAGACCCTGACCTTCTGGTTCATAGATGCTCAACCACTGAGCCATGCCACCCAGGCAGAGAGCCAGCCAGTTTTAGTGACAAGGAAAGTGAAATCCATGGGTCTGCTGTCCTTAGCGCTGGCTCCGCCAAGGGACCGGGCGTCCTGGCACAGCCAGGGCAGGACCAGGGCCTGGCCAGGATTCTGCGCCCCACGGGGAACCCCGAAATGTAGGCAGTCTCTAGTTTCTGCTCAGCGCCTTGCTGAGCGCAGCGTGGACCCTGCCCCATGCATTAGCTCCAAGACCGCAGCCAGGGGTCCTCACCTAGCATCAGGTCGGGCTATGGGAGCAGTCAGTTCTATTACATATTATAGTCTGATTAGTATAATCTAATGTTTTATTGCAGTAAAAGTGCTCATTGAGTTCACTGCAATCATTCAAAGTTTAAAAGTTTTATGAACATCATCCTGGCAGACAACTGTCATTGCAATTAAAAATAAATTACAGTAAAAGTTACTGATTGAGTTTTGAAGAGCCAAGAGAACTGTATGATCTTGCTCTAAAATTACATGTGAGACTCGAGCCGGTTTGGCTCAGTGGATAGAGCATCAGCCTGTGGCTGAAGAGTCCTGGGTTCGATTCTGGTCAAGGGCTCGCCGTACCACAGTTGCAGGCTTGATCCAGGGCCCCAAGGGGTGTGTCCGGGAAGCAACTAATCGATGTGTCTCTCTCACATCAATGTTTCTCTGTCTTTCCCCTCCCTTCCACTCTCTTAAAAAAAAAAAAAATCAATGGAAAATATCCTCAGGTGAGGATTAACAACAACAACAAAAAAAACCCATTAAATTTAAATTGCACATGAGAAATGGTGGGAATTCTGAAGGTTGCCTGGCAGCCTCGAGCAGCTGCGACCAGCCTGGTGGGTGGGTGCCACGCTGCTGACCTGGCTCTCGCAGGTTCTAGAAACTGAATGGCAACTTCTTTCCCCAGGAGCAGCCCCGAGAGAGGATGGCAGTCAGAGCTGTGGGGTGACCCGTTCCCCAGCCTCCCTGACGGAGGCATGTGTGTGCGCTTGTGCCTGCAGTTGGGGGACCCAGACTGGTCGTCGACACGCGGAGCCTGGGAAGGCGGGAGCGGAGGAGAGAATTGCAGTGCTGGGGTTGGGCCCCATGGCAGCCCCGCGTCCCTGGAGAGTGTAGAGGCGCCGGCCACCCACAGCGTGTGGGTGCAGCAGTGGCCGAGACTTGGGGGTTGCGATGGTTCTCAAGCACAACCCCAGCACCTGCCTGTGAGTGCTCCTACCTGGCCGGGTGGTCAGGCATAGGCGTGACACGGGGCACAGGTGCCTGGATCTGCCCCACTCAGCTCCCGGGGGCCCAGGCTAGTCACTGATCCCCATCCCCCACCTACCATCCCAAACCTTGACCTTGTGAAGCACCTAGAACACTGGTTCGTAGTGACAGGTGGTGAGTATAAGGGTCTGCGGCGTCAGGTGTGGGAACTGCCTGACTCGTGGTTGGAGTCCAGTAACGGGGTCTGTCCTCTTCCTCCCCCTGCTGTCGCCTC
The DNA here is from genome assembly GCA_004026665.1 of Murina feae. Taxonomy (NCBI): domain Eukaryota; kingdom Metazoa; phylum Chordata; class Mammalia; order Chiroptera; family Vespertilionidae; genus Murina; species Murina feae. Next base: position 54,997 of record PVJC01002289.1, on the reverse strand, counting down.
CCTGGGACTGGTTCTCAGACCCCGAGCCCAGAAAGTGCTACCTGGCTGCTGCAGCCTCTCTGGAGGTGGGCATACCGCGTAGGCTCTGGGCCCTGGGCGTGCACCTGCCCCCCCAGCGCTGGACCCCCCATGTTTCCAGGTGGGGTGTGCGGTACCCCAACCCTGAGCCTTGTGTCAGCCAGTGATGATCACAGCCACCTGCAGGACCACAAAGGATTCAGCCACCTGTGTCCAGGGCAGCTGTGTCCACGTGGGGGTGCTCTGTGGGGAGGCGGGAGCTACAGCCCCCCAGGCCGGACTGCCAGGCTGGGCAGAGACAGCAGTTCTCCCAGGGCAGAAATGGCCGGACACGGACCTGGCAGGAGGCCAGCCCGAGCGCCCGGGACAGTGATAAGGGGGAGCCTCAGAGGGCTGAGCCCTTCAGGGAAGGGTCCATGCTGGGGGGACAATCTGGGACCCACAGCGGGGTCAGGGGAGCAGCCAGGGGTGGAGAAGACAAGGTTTCCTCTCAGACCCTGGGCTTAACCCCCAGCAGACAGTCCCCAGGCCGCCGCCTCCTCCCGTTCAGGGGACCCGCAGGGGTCAGCAGAGACGCTGGGGTGGCACCTGCCAAGCGGGAGCGATGTCCACCCACAGACACAAGCCCAGGGGCAGGTGTGACGTCCTTTATTGCCCGGCGCCAGGGTTCTCGGGGCCGGCGGGGCTGGGGAGGCTGGGCCGGCCCTGCACAGGCAGAGGCTCAGCTGCTTGGCCACAGGAGCGTGAAGGAGCCGCGGCTGCAGCGGAAGTCGGGCTCGGGCTGCTCGGGCCGCAGCTCCACAGACACCAGGCGCTGGGCGCCGCGCTGGCTCAGGGGGATGCAGTCAGACACGCGGACCTCCAGGGGGCGGCCCTCCCTGCAGCGGACGGGCAGGGGGGACAAGTGGGCAGGTGGGAGACAGGCAGGGTGGCAGCCCCGAGGACCCGGACCCCCATCGCCCCTCCCCACCTCACCCCCCAGCTCACCCCTGGCAGTGTCCGGCCAGCACGCCCACCAGCTCCCCCACGCGGTTGTCCAGCGGCGGCCTCGAGCGGTGCAGACACACCACCAGGTCGTCCTGACCCTTCAAGTGCAGCACCACCAGCTGGTCCCGCCCGCTGGTCACGCTCAGCCCTGTCACCTGGGGGGTCAGAGGGAGCAAGTCCTCCTTCTGACACCCCAGGACCCAGCCTCTGGGGCCCCACCCGCTGCTCCTCCCTGTGGGTCCCCAGGTCCCCTTCCTGCCTCGTGGCTCTTGAGTGAGTGCCTGCCGAACTGGTGGGCTGAGGGGCTGGCCTTCCAGCTGCTGGTCTCTCCATTCCTCCTGAGCAGCCACCCCCCCCCTTGGTCTGCATAGGGACCTGGACCCGCCTGGGCCAATCCTTGCCCCGAGGGCACAGGAGCTGGGGTTCCCAGGGGCGAGTGAGCCCCAGGACTGGGGGCAGTGGGAGATCGCCCAGCTGGCACAGGTGTGGGGAGAGGGCCCACCTGGGGGCTGTACCCACAGGAAGCCATGCAGGCTGCTGGTAGTGGTGGGGGGGTATCCTGAGTGGAGACAGTTCTAGAAAGTTCCAGGCACCCCAGGGAGGTGGGAGGGGTGGGGCCCACGGAAGCTGCTCCCGCCCCCACAGGCTCACCGACTCCAGGGGCACGGCCCGCATCACCCGGTACTGCCTGCCGGGCTCCAGCTTGTACAGGTGCCGGTCCGTGAGCAGCAGGGCGCGGTCCCGCCTCTTGTGGAAGCGGTTCACCTTGGGGGCAGGTGCTGGGGTCAGTGCCACCCGGGCGCCCCCAGCCCCGCCCTGTGTCCTCCCTGCCTGGGCTGGGCTGGCACAGCTCACCTTACGGACGTGGCTGGAGAAGAGCACGGCCCCGAAGCCGTCCTTGTCCCGAAGGGAGCTCAGGCGCTGGGCGAACAGGCTGGAGGCGGCAGGGTTGTCGGCGGCCTGAGCACAGATGGGGGCAGCTTGGGACGGTGTCTGGGACCATGTTCCACTGGCAGCCGCTCTGGGTGAGCGGCACAGCCACCCTGACCTCGGGAACCCACGTCGGGGGTGTGTACCGCCTTTGCTGGGCCACCCGCTACCCTGGGTCCTGAGGGCCAGCACAGACCTCACAGCCTAAGGGTCAAGACATCAGGTTTCTGCCCCCCACGTCAGCCCCCTGCCTGCTCCTCAGGCCAGACCTGGGCCTGGACAGATGGATGCTGAGAAGGCAGCAGCCAGTGGGGACCAGGCCCCCCATGCCAACGCCCACCTGGGCAAACCCCAGGCCCCTGGGCCTCATCTCCTGCAATCCAGGCCAGGGGCCTGCGGGCAGCACCCACCCATTGAGAGCCAAGAGGAGCCCTGGCTGGGATGCCAACCGAGCTTGGGGAATGGGGGACGCTGTGTCTGAGGACAGGGGTTTGGACTGTACCTCAGAATGGGGGGCAGTGTCCTTGAGAAGAAGGGGGCGGCCTTAGAATGGTGGGAGGGAGGGAGGGAGGGAATGGGAACAGGGCACAGAGCAGGTGCTCACTGAAGCCCAGGCCAGTGGTTCTGAATGGGAACACTTAAACCTCAGGCTGGTGGGCGTGGCTCAGTTGACCTATGAACCAGGAGGTCATGGTTCGACTCCCGGTCAGGGCACATGCCCCGGTTTCGAGCTTGATCCGCAGTGTGGGGTGTGAAGGAGGCAGCGGATCAATGATTCTCTCTAATCATTGATGTTTCTATCTCTCTCTCCGTCTCCCTTTCTCTCTGAAATCAATAAAAGAAATAAATTTAAGCCCTAACCAGTTTGGCTCAGTGGATAGAGCGTCAGCCTGCAACTGAAGGGTCCCAGGTTTGATTCCGGTCAAGGGCATGTACCTGGGTTTCGGGGGAGGTGCAGGAGGCAGCTGATCTATGTTTCTCTCTCATCGATGTTTCTGGCGCTCTCTCTCCCATCTTCTCTGTAAAAAATCAATAAAATATATTAAAAGTATATATATATATATATATATATATATATATATATATATATATATAAAATATGTTTAAAAAATAAGTTTAAAACAAACCAAAAACCTTCACAATGCCCTAGCCAGTTTGGCTCAATGGCTAGAGCCTCAGACTGTGGAACGAAAGGTCCTGGGCTCAATCCTCAGTAGGGGGTGTGTGGGAAGCAGCTGATCAATGGTTCTTTCTCATCATCATTGATGTTTCTATCTATCTCATCCTCTCCCTTCCTCTGAAATCAGTAAAAATATATATTTTTAAAAAACAACAACAACAAAACCCGCTTAAACTTCAGAGGCAGAGGCCCGTCCGGCAGAGCCTGGCACTCACAGAGGACAGGTAGTCTCGCAGCCAGGCCCGCCGGCAGCCCCAGTCTGGCCGCAGCTCCTGCAGGGCCCCCATGGCGGCCACCTTGGCCTTGATCTGGGCCATGTCCGAGGGGGGGATGTTCTTCACGAGCTGCCGTGCCCGCCACCTGCAGGGGACAGGTGCTCACTCTCAGCCCGGCCCTGGCCACCAGGCATGTCCCAGCCACCCCTCCTGCTGAGCTGCTGGTCACCCTGTGACCCTTCTCCCGGAGAACTCCTACTCAGCCTGCAAAGCCCCCACTCCCAGCCCCACCTGCCACCCTCCCCTGCAGGCCTGTGTCCCCTCCGGTGCCCAGCATGGTAGGACCGCAGGGTCTGCTACCAACTGTGGGGTGCTGGCCAGTTTGGGTCAGTGGATAGAGGGGTGGCCGGGGCACTCAGGGGTCCCTGGTTGACTCAGGTCAAGGGCACAGGCCCGGGTTGGGGGCTGGATCCCAGTGGGGGGCGTGTAGGAGGCAGCTGCTCAATGATTCTCATCCTTGATGTTTCCCTCTCTCTCCCTCTCCCTTCCTCTCTGACATCAATAAAGAAATACTTTTAAAAGCAAACAAGCTGTGGAGCGATGTGTCCAGCCGGCGTGGGGCTCAGAGTCGGGGTTGGGGTTGGGGTGGGGGTGGGGGGGACGGGCTGAGCAGGAAGGGGGGGCGGCACCTGCAGAAGAGCGCGCGGCAGGCATCCTGGAAGGGCTGCAGCACGGCCGGTGGCGGCGGCCAGGCCAGGTCGCGGCCGAAGAGCGGGGGCTGCCGGGCGGCCTGGAACCGCCGGAGCAGCTCCGCCAGGTGAGCGCGCACCTTGTGCCTCCGGTAGCAGCGCATGATGGTGTAGGCGGCGCGCAGGCGGCGACAGCGCCACCGGGCCAGGGTGCCCCTCCAGGCCTGGGGGCGGGGGCAGGGCGGATGGTCAGACCCAGCCGGGCCTCCGGTCCCGCAACGCCGCCCTGGAGGACACCCCTGGGCTGGGGGCAGCCTGAGAGCTGGCGAGGACTCACCTGCCCTGGCTCCCTGAGCCCCCACCCGGCCCTGCCCCAGCCTCTGGGCAACTCTGGGGAAAGATGCACCTGAGCCAGGCCCTAAGCTGACCCCTCACCGTCCCCCCCCCCACCAGCTCGGGGCTACCAAGTGCCCCCAGGGAGAAGGCACACAAGCGACAGGGGCAGGTGATGCCCTTCCCCACCCACGAGGTGTCCACCTGGACCCTGACCTGCTTTAGCCTCCTCTCGCAGGAGACCCCGGAGGGAGGGGCAACCCCAGCTACAACCCTCCAAACCCAGACCCCAGACAGGCCTGCGAGCGGGCAGCCCAGTGACCACAGATTAAAACTGACTTAAGCTGTGCTGCCTGGACACATGGCACAGCCAGGAGCGAGGGGGAGGGGAGGTGGGGCGCATGGCAGCAGCAGGTCAGGAGAACCTGCTACGCGGCCGCAGATGCAGACAACAGTGTGTGTACTGGTCTCTAAGCAATGCCTGGTCTCCGCCGGTGGCTCGGTGGCCTTCACACCAGGTTTGGTTCTGGGTTGCAGGTTTGAGCCCTGTTGCCCCTGTGGGGGTGAGTGTGGGAGGCAGCCAATCCATGTGTCTCTCTCACATCGGTGTTTCTCTCTCTCCCCTCCCCTCCCCCTCCTTCCACTCTCTTAAAAAAATCAGTGGAAAAATATCTTCACTCCTTGGGTGAGGACTTACAACAACAGCAACAGCAACACAAATGCCTGCGTGTTAGGAGCAGCAGAGGCAGCTGCAGGCGCCGAGCCACTGGGTGGGATCTGGGTTTCTGCGTGGGACAGGCAACAGGAAGGTGAACGGGCCTGTCCTCAGCTCTGCCTGGGAAGTCGCTAGGGTGGTGCCACAGGTATGGGAAAACGCAGATCTGTGCACAGGAGTGTGTGTGGGTGCGAAGAGGGAGACAGGGACGCAGACAGGGGTGGGGTGCACGACCTAGTGGCCCCGGTGAGGGTCGGCCTGTGTGACTCTTCCAGCTTTTCTGTGGGTTTGAAAAGTGAAAAGCCAAGGGCTGTGGGAGGGGTGGACAGCCACTGTCCTCTGGAAACACACACTGAAAAGACTCCCAGTGACCAGGACAGAGGTGCCGGCATCTGTGAGGAAGCACACGACGGAGAGCTGACAGGTGGTGCGGGCAGGAGCCTGGGGCTTTAGTTCATCGCGCCACACCCTTTCCTCTAGGTCTGAAGTCTTTCAGAATAAATAGGAGCAAAGAAGAAGAAAGGGAGGAGGGAAGGAGGAAGGGAGGCTCCTAAAAATCTGCACTTGGACCTCAGCTGGTAGCTGAGGAGACCTGGACCCAACCCACACTTTTTGCTTAAGTCAGTTTCAGTCGTGGTCTGGTCTGTCTCCTGGAAGCAGCCGAGAGACCTTCGACACTTGGAGGTGCCCGTGGGACCGTGTGCACGCCTCTCCCCTCCCCCACGTGCACACCCTCCCCCTCCACACCCCGCGCTGCGCGCTCCCGCACATGCACCTTCTGCAGCAGCAGCACGATGATGGGCACCAGGCGCGCGCGGCTCTGCTCCAGAGCCACCAGCGTCCGCGGCGAGCGGATGAAGAGCTTGCTGCGCCCGAAGGCCACGTCCCCCTGCAGTCCGTGCTGCTCCAGGAGGGCGCCCACGGCCTCGCGGTCCGAGCCCAGCAGGTGGTTGGGCCACGTGTACTCGCAGGTCATCTTGTACCTGTAACCACGGGCCAGGCGGTGGGTGCCAGGCCTGGGGAGGGTAAGGGGTGCAGCCGCCCCCCAATGCCACTCACACGAGCCCCGCCCACACCCACACCGACACCCACACTCACGCCCCCTCCAGCCCCCAACAAATCCCACCCCGCCCCTGCTTTGACCCCGCCCCGCCTCTACCGCTGGCCCAACCCCTACGGACCCTGCTATTGGCCCCACCCCTGCCCCCCACCCCTACGGACCCTGCTATTGGCCCCGCCCACACACTGGCCCCGCCCCCGGCCAGGCCCGCTCCTGTGTCCCCGAGGGTCCCGTGGACTTGGTCCCGCGGTCACAGAGAGTCCGCTCCCGCGTGCAGGTCTGAGAAGCGGCTTTCGGGACCCCCGCCTCCCCTCGCCCTTGGGCCCCAGGGGGACGGGAAGCGGGTGGCTGTACCTGAGCAGGAAGCGCGGGTACGGCTGGCGGGAGGCGAAACCGGCCCTGCGGACCCGCACGTTCTCCAGGAGCCCCAGGTAGGCGACCTGGTGGCGGCAGTGCGCCTCGTCCAGCCGCGCGGCCGCCTTGTCCTGGTTGGGCTTGATGCAGCGCACGTAGAAGGGCTCCTGGGCGGGCGGGCGGCCGGCGTCTTATCGGGGACCCGCCCGCTGCGGGGGCGCCCAGACCCTCTGTTGCAGACCAGACCCCGGGAGGCAGGGGGGGCGGGGCGGTACCTTGGAGGCCAAGTTGTCCACCAGGGCCACCATGGAGCTCTTGAAGAGCGTTCCGGCCGTCAGCGGGCGCTTGGTCACCTCCGTGATGTCCTGCTGCCCGTCCAGCCACATGGCCCGCAGCGCGGGGTCGGAGCTGTGGGCACAGGCCCGGCTGAGCTGTAGGTCTCCCCTCGGGCAGGGCCAGCCCCAAGCCTGTGAGCCGCTGCGCACGCACCTGTTGTACAGCAGCCGCTTGAAGTCCTGGAAGAGGGCGTCTCTGTTCTTGTCGATGAAGCCCAGCACAGAGTACCTGGGGGGGGGGGGGCGGCGGGCGTGAGGGGCAGGGCCTCGCCCCTGGCCCCGTCCTCGAAGGCCGGCCTCTCCCTCCCCTGGCAGGTTCTCTCCTGAAGAGAGTCCAGTGCTTGTGTCCTGGCTCTGGAGCCCAGTCTTATAGCCCTGAATCCTGATCTAGCGCGTACATGCTGTGCCGCCTGGGACAAGTGCTCAGAAAAGCACCTGGGCATCAGCACCTGCATTACCAGGACCTCTCCAGTCATGGTCTGTTGTGTGTGTGTGTGTGTGTGTGTGTGTGTGTGTTTAAAATATATTTTTGCCCTAGCTGGTTTGGCTCAGTGGGTAGAGTGTTGGCCTGCAGACTGAAGGGTCCCAGGTTTGATTCCCAGTCATGACCAGCTTGCAGGCTCAATCCCCAGTGGGGATTGGGGAGGGCGTGCAGGAGGCAGCCAATCCATGATTCTCTCTCATTATTGATGTTTCTCTCTCTCTCTCTCCCTCTCCCTTTCTCTTTAAAAATACATAAAAATTAAAAAAAAATTGGCAGGGCAAAAGGAAGGATGGAAGTTGAGATGGGGACCTTACGTGACATCCCCCGCATAGTGCTTGATCCGGAAGTCTCGGCCGAACTCCATGGTCTTGTCCGTGGGGCAGAGCTGTTGGGGGACAGCCTAGGTAAAGGTGTAGAAGGGGGTCTGCAGGGCGGGGGGGGGGGGGCGGTCTTGCCAGCGAGGCTGGGCCACACCACGCCCTGCTGAGATGGCAGCGTGGCACCTGTGGGATGCAGGCCAGCACCAGGCCAAGCTGGGGTGTGGGGTGCGTGACCACGGGGGACGGGCACCTGACGGCTGGTGTAGTGCGGGTGGTGGCGGTGGTGCGTGTCCAGGCTCTGCAGGAAGATGCGGTCGGTGATGGTGCCCGCACTGCAGCAGGCCTCGTCCAGCACGGCCAGGACGCCGCGGTGCGGCCGCTCCACCAGCTCCACGATGGTGGCGTTGTTGAAGAACTCCACCTGGGAGAGCGAGGGAGAGCGAGGTAGAGCGAGCGGGGTGGGGTGGGAATGGGGAGGTGGGGGGGACCTCCGGGCCCACACTGCCCCCTGCCAGGCCACAGGGCACAGGGCGGGCACTCACGCTCTGCCAGGCGATGCCCTCCCGCTCATATTCCTCCTGCTCCTGTTTCAGGATGAGCTGGATGAAGAGCTGCTGCAGCTTCTCGTTGCAGTAGTTGATGCAGAACTGCTCAAAGCTGGGCCAGGCCACCAGCGTCATGCTCAGCCCGTGGGCTCCCACCGCCTGCCCATCCCAGCCCCAGCCCCAGCCCCAGCCCCAACCCCAGCAGCACCCCTGAAGCGAGCTTGCAGGGCCCAGCGCCAGGCCCCCATGGCCTCACTGTGGTGCCTCACAGGATAGTCCCTTCCTCTGCCGCCAGCGAGGGGAAGTGAGCTTGGGATTTTCCCATCCTGGGCACCACCGACCAGGGAGGGGGGGGCGGGGGAAGGGCACCGTGGAGGCAGGCTTGGCTATACCCTGGGGTCAGGGTCCAGTCAGGACGGAGAGCAGACATTTTACTCCTCAGCCAACCCAGCTCCCCAGGACGGCAGGGGCCCTGGCGGTTGGGGTCGGAGCTGGGCCTCCCACCTGTTGACGGGGAACACTTCGAAGCCGTAGATGTCCAACACTCCAATGACCGTGTCCTTGCCGTCCCGCCGGGCGTCCCTGCCCCGGGGCTCCATGACACTGTTGATCCGGTTCACCACCCACTCAAACAGCCGCTGGTACACTGCCTGGGGAGAGCCGGGCTGCGTTTGACTTTGCCTCCCCCAGGAAGGCCTCCTGGGTTCCTCCCCAGGCTGCCCGTCCCCAGGATACCTTGGCGCAGGCGTCCCGAGCGTAGCTGGCCTCGGCCGCGGTGTGGCCCTTCTCAATGACTTCCCTGCCCCCCGAGGCCACGGTGCGGGCCAGCAGGCAGCGCAGCACCTGCTCCCGGGGGGTGGCCGTCAGCTGGGCCACGTGGTCCACCAGCACCTCCTCAGCCACAGCCAGGTGCCCCTCCTCGATCTCCACAAACTCGATATTTCCCTGGTGATGGGGAAACCGGGAGGATTCAGGCTGCATGGGCCGGGGAGGAGCCTGCACACCTTTGCCCCCAGGAAGGAGGAAGGGATGGCAGGGACACAGCCCAGCCCGAGATGAGGGGGCCCCCAGCAGCCAGAGGCTCCCTGCCAGCCAAGCATGCTGGCTCTGTGCTACCTCCCCCGCCCCCACCTCAGAGAGGACGAAGGCTCAGAGCAACCTGCCCAAAGCCACACAGCTCTCAAGTGTCAGAAGCACCAGGCAGGTGCCCACGATGCTCAGCTTACTGGTGGGGACTGCCCTTGCCTGCTGTGTGGGCTCGTCCACCAGACACGGACCAAGCAGCTTGCAGGCCTGCTCAGCTGCATCCTGGCACACGGGGCCCATGGCTCAGGGTGTCTCCAGGGAGCCCACAGCCCAAGCAGCTGGGAGGAGGGGCAGTTCCGTGACTGCGTTGTCAGAGGCCAGTCTCCCCCCGCCCCACACCAGGACGGCGCGAGGACAGGACAACGGGTGGAGGTGGCCCAGCCCAGGCAGCAGGCTCACCAGGTGCAGGATGGCAGCCAGGATCCTGCGCACAGACCCCATCTCCTCAGCGCTGAAGCCGATCACCTGCATGGCTTCCATTACTGCCCGGTGGTGGCTCCTCTCCTCGCTCTCCGAGGCCTGGAGGAGAGGGGGCTCAGCACCCCAGTGCATCCTGTCCCCCAGGCCCTCCAGATGCCCCAACTGCCAGCACCCGAGCGCTGGTGTCCAGTGTCTGCCCCACTCACACTGAGCCCTGCGCCCTGGCGGGTGAAGCTGTACAGGGCGGGGTTTCTCTGCAGGTGCAGTTCCTGCAGCTCTGCATCCTCACAGCCTCGTAGCACCTGCGGGACACACCCCGGGGTCAGGCCCTGGGACAGCACAGAGATCCCTTCAGCCTCAGATAACCCCACCAGCAGGGGAGCTCATGGCGGTGTGGACACTGCCCTGGTGCAGGGAGAGCCCCCTTCAGGCTCAGACGTACTGTGGACACCTTCAAGGTCCAGGCAGAAGGCACCTCAGGGGCAGAGGCAGGAATGCTGTGTCTGAGGCAACCCACCCCAGAGAGAGGGGGCGGGAAGAGGCGGGAAGGGGTTGCCCTGTCTTCCCACCTGACTGCCTGGCTCACCTGATAGAAGGCGTGGAAGTTCCTCTCACCCACGTGCTGCTTGAGGACCCGAGACTGAGGAGAGAGGGGAAGCTGGGTGGAGGGAGACCCCCAGGGGACAGGCCCCAGAGTCCCAGCCAGTGTGAGGAGCAGGGGGCTGGTCTGGCCCCAGAGGGACCCCACCCTGTGCATCTGGGACATCAAAGGAGGTAAGTCCCTGCCCAGGGCCCTGGGCCTCGAGGGAGCCCTGGGCTACACCTTCCTTTCTTTTTTTTAAAGGGTAAGTTCAGCTCCTTAATTCTCTCGTCTTTATTTATTTACTAGAGTGCACAAGTGTGTGCACTCAGAGGGGTCCCTCAGCCTGGCCTGTGCCCTCTCGCAATCTGGGAACCCTCAGGGAATGTCCACCTGCTGGAGAGCAGGCCTAATCTGGCAGTCAGACATCCCTCTAGCAGCCCAGGAGCCCTTGGGGGATGTCCACTTGCCAGCAGGGAACAGGCCTAAGCTGCAGTCGGACATCCTTAGTGCTGCTAAGGAGGCAGGAGAGGCTCCCACCACCACCACTGAACTGGCAACCAACAGCCTGGCTTGTGGCTGAGCAGAGCTCCCCCTGTGGGACCACACTGACCACCAGAGGCAGCTCCTGCATTGAGAGTCTGCCCCCTGGTGGTCAGTGTGTGTCATAGTGACCAGTCATTCCCAGTCATTCTGCTGTTAGGGTCAATTTGCATATTGCCCTTTTATTATATAGGACTAGGGGCCCGGTGCACAAAATTCGTGCATGGGAGGGGGTTCTCCTCAACCCAGCCTGCAAGCTCTCCAATCCGAAACCCCTTGGGGGATGTCTGACTCCCTTTCATAATCCGGGAGTTCTGGCTCCGAACTGCTCACCTGCCTACCGGCCTGATCAACCCTAACTGACACCCCTGCCAGCCTGGTCACCCCCAACTTCACCCACCCCTGCCAGCCTGGTCATCCCTAACTTCCTCCCTCCCACCCCCGCTGGCCTGGTCGTCCCCAACTGCCCCCCT
>PVJC01002289.1:0-43630 GCA_004026665.1 Murina feae | reverse complement strand
ATATATTAGGATTTGAAGCCTCATCTGAGGATATTTTTCCACTGATTTTTAGAGAGAGTGGAAGAGAGAGGGAAAGACAGAGAGAAACATCGATTGGCTGCCTCCTGCACACTCCCTGACCAGGGCCCAGGCTGGGGAGGAGTCTGCAACTGAGGTATGTGCCCTTGACCAGAATCGAACGCGGACCCTTCGGTCCATAGGCTGACACTTCATCTACTGAGCCAAAACGGCTAGGGCGTAACCCACCTTTTCTTTGTTTTTAAACATACAGGCTAATTAATATTTATGTATTTTTGTTAGTCCTCATCTGAGGGTATTTTTCCGTGAATTTTTAGAGAGAGTGGAAGGGAAGACACAGAAAGAGAAACATGGATGTGAGAGAGACACATCCACTCATATTGATTGGTTGTGTCCCGCACATGCCCAGACCAAGCCGGGGATACATCCTGCAACTGAGGTCTGTGCCCTTGACTGGCTTCAAACCAGGGACCCTTCAGTCCAAGGACCCCATGCTCTACCTACTGAGCCACACTGGGCAGGGCCCACTCACCTTCTCCAGCAAGTAGCTGTGGATGTGCCCCCCGACAGGGTCTCCCTTGAAGTCAAAGTTGATGTCCATGTACTTGCCGAAGCGGCTGGAGTTGTGGTTGCGGTTGGTGCGGGCGTTGCCGAAGGCCTCCAGCACGCAGGTGGACTTGAGCAGCACGTCCTTGACCCTGAGCGGGGCACAGGGTGGGGCTGCCGCTCAGAGACCTTGAGCCGGGGACCCTGTTTTTATCCTGCAGTTCCCCGGGGCTGAAACCCACCCATGCCTCCCCTTGCAGGCTGTGGGCGGCCCTTCATCCTGAGACACTGGAGGGGCCCCCCGCTGGGCTCCTGTGCTAGGCCAGGTCGCCTCCCGCCTCCCTGCCAGCAGCAGCCTGCAATGAAGACCTGGGTCTGGACCCTCCACCTTTGACCTCCAGCTGCCGGGGGAGCAGCTGCTGGCCACAGGGTGCTCAGCAGCATCTTCCCCACAAGCCCCACATCACCCTACGTCACAGGAAGAGCAGGTTCCCCCACAGGAAACCGCTTCTGCAAGGCTGGGGAGCAAGCCCTGATTTCTAGCTCCCGGCCTCAACTGTACCTGCTGGGCCCCTGGGGGAGGTGCCCATGCGCCGAGCCTCCCCTCCCCTCCCCTCGCCCGCCCGGGACTCAGGGGTGTCTCCTGCTGTCCAGTCCCTGCCCCGCCCGGCCGCCCTCACCTCTCCACCTCGGCCCTCTGGCTGGGGTTGGTGACAGCCGCGATGTACTGCATGATGTGCTTGCTGGCCTCCGTCTTCCCTGCCCCGCTCTCCCCTGCGGACAGATGGACAGGCAGAATGGGCAGCTCCCGGCCTCGTCCACCTCTCCTCTGGTGTCCAGTCACCTCCCACCACAAAAACAAAGCTGCCGGACCCAGCAGGTACCTGAGATCACGATGCAGGTGTCCCTGGCCCTGCGTTTCATCGCCCGGTAGGCGGCATTGGCCACGGCGTACAGGTGGGGTGGCCTCTCGTACAGCTCGCGGCCCTGGTACCTGGCGATGGCCTCGGGCCCGTAGAGGGGCAGCTCCTGGTAGGGGTTCACGGACACCAGCACCTCGCCGATGTAGGTGTAGATGCGGCCCTTCTGGAACCTGGCAGGGGCAGGGCCACTCCTCAGCCCTCAGGGCCCAGGCCCAGCACCCAGCTCCTGGGCCCTGTCCATCTGGGAGAAGGGAGGGCGGTGGCCCTGTCTCCCCAGAGCCCACCCCCACTGCAGTGTAGGGTTGGGGTGCTAACGGCACAGGAGAGTGACCACCCATTTTAGGAAGGGACTGGGCTTGCCCAGAGCCACCGTGGGCAGGCAGGGCCAGCAGGTAGGAAGGAGACGTGGGCAGAAGGAGGGGCCCCTGCTGTTTCCTGTTGGTCTGAGGCCTGGGCGGGGACCCAGTGGCAGAAAGGAGCCCCGCCCAGCCCCACCCAGATGGCCTGGGAGGGGTGCAGGGAGGGAGCCAGCACATCCTGACCTCTCAACCCTTCCCTTCAGGAACCAGCCACCAGCCGGGGTGCCTGCATCTTGGGGAGCCTTGTGGGCCTGCTCCCCGAGGTGTGTGGGAGCTGCCCTTCTCCTGGCACCCATTGGGGTTCCTCTTCCTCAGCCGCCTCGCCTCTGACTGGGGGGCTTCCCTGGCTACACCCTCTCCTGGCACCCAGGACTCTGGCAGACGCTTTCTCTTGTGCCCGCTGAGCGGCTTGTCATCTGGGTGGGGACAGGGATGCCGTCCCATGCGCTGGTTTGTGTGAATGAGCTGCTGTCATGCCCAGCTCAGTGCCCCATCAAAAGAGCTCACTCTGTCCTCCGACTCTACAATCTGCCAGGGGGCCACCTGCCTTCTGCCCCACTGCCCAGGGCAAGGCCAGCTCCCAGCAGCCCTGTCACCACCCAGTTCCTCCCTGCCCTCTGTCCTCCTTTGGAAACTGGGCCCCAGGTCACGCTCCCAGTTGTGCCCTATAGCACCCCACACTCCCCCAAGACTCATTCAGCTGCCCACTCCCTCAGCACCCAGGCTGGAGATGGGGTGCCCACCCATTTGGGAGCTGGTTTGGGTGCTGGGCAGGAAATCATGGCTTCTGTGGGAGGCAGGGGCCTAGGGAATCGGTGCCAGCACTGGCCAGCCATCTGGCCCTAAGGGGTCAGTCTTGCTTGGCTGCCATGTCCCCCTGCAGTGACCCAGGCCCAGACAGGGGCCTGGGTGGCTGCTGTGTCTCTCCTCCCCTTCTTTCTCCGTCCCAAGGGAGCAGGGAGCCGGCCTGGGGGCCCACCTGAGCTTCAGGTTCTCCATGAAGTCTTCCATGGTCACCTGGTCCAGAAGCACAAAGTCCGCCTTGCCGTATTCAGCACCTTCCTCGTCCTCCATCCTGCCGGGAGCACCCAGAGCCCAGGCCAGGTCCCCAACCTTCCCGTGCAGGGCACAAGGCGGAGGGAGCAGGCCCAGCCTCTGCCCACAGTTCTCCCCGTGTGGTGAAGTAGGAAGTGGGTTCTGGCTCGGGAGGGGCTGCCTCCCTCCCTGAGGGGCGCTGACCCCTGCTTCCTGGGCGGGCCCCTAACGTGCGGGCTTGGCGGAAGGTTCCTCCTGGCCCCGGAGGAAACCTACTCCATCTCTACCCGCCCTCACCCAACATCGGCCGCCTAGGTCCCAGTCCTGCCCCAGGGAGTCCCCTGCAGCCCAGAGGGAAGATTCCTGTCACCCCACCACACGTGGCTGTCAGCTCTGACCTGGGCCTGGTGGTGCAGGGCGGACACAGGGCTCCTTGGTGACGGTGGGAAAACACCCATGCTCTGGCCTTTGGGGCAGGGCCCAGGCAGTAACAATCCTTGATGTGGAGATGCCAGGATGTGAGGGACAAGATTTGCTTTGCCTGCAGCCTGCCGTAGGGCTGGCGGGGCCGGAGCCCCCTGCCCTGGCGTCTTCCAGAGGCTGGCCACCCACCAAACCCAGTCCCCTAGCTCCGTCCACCTGGTCGCAGTAGCAGCCACTGACTGTTTTGTGCCTAAACAGCACCCTTGACCACAGGTGTCCTCTGGGCGGGGCAGGTGGTTCTCTCCCATCCTCCCCTGGACAGGGCGGGCTGAGTGTTTCTCAAACTCATCCATATGCTGCCCTTGGGATTCTGCACTCAGAAAGCTACTTTACTTAATGTCTTTCAATCAGCTCCCTTCTTAAGCTCTGGAATAACTTTGATGTGCCAAGTTCCCACCCCCTCAAATACCTTAAAACAAATACAAATTTAATGAAGTTGAAAAGTGCTTCTCCAAGTGCCAGATAAACCAGGTAAGCTCCCAGCAGAACAGGGCTCCACCCTGGGCTGGTGTTTTTTTAAAAAATATATTTTATTTATTTTTTACAGAGAGGAAGGGAGAGGGACAGAGTCAGAAACATCGATGAGAGAGAAACATCGACGAGCCACCTCCTGCACACTTCCCACTGGGGATGTGCCCACAACCAAGGTACATGCCCTTGACTGGAATCCAACCCGGACCCTTGGTTACGCAAGCTGATGCCTTATCCACTGAGCCAAACCAGCCAGGGCTAGGGGCTGGTGTGTTTGAAGGCCTTTCCAACTCGAAGCCGTGGAGAACCTGGGGAGTTCTGTGCAGGCCTGTGGCAGTGTTTCACTTCCCCAAACCCCGGGGTCAGCATCCCAGGTTCATATTAACACGCAGAGGCGACGACAGGCTGTCCCCCTGGGACATCGGGAACAACGAAACCTGAACTTGGCAACATTTTCACGTCAGGGACACAGCTTTCAGAACTCGGCTCTGGACCTGAGCCTCACCGAGCCCTCCGCCCTGACAGCTTGGGGGAGCCCTGCCCACCACATTTCTCTGAGGTGAGTGATAGAACACCCCAGTCTGGGCCTGGCCTGACCTATGGGCTGGCCGGTCCGCCTCAGACTTGTCCTGGGCAGGACAAGCGGTGGCCTGACCCTCAGCTTCCCTGCAAGGCCTGGCAACGGGTAGGGCAGGTAGAGCGAGCAGGAGTGGGGGCAGCAGGGCTCCCCTCCTGTCTCCTCTGGACCACTTTATTTTTTTTTAAATCTTTATTGTTCAGATTATTACAGTTGTTCCTCTGCTTTTCCCCCAATAGTTCCTCTCCTCCCAGTTCCCACCCCACCCTTTGCCCTTACCCGCCCCACTGTCCTCCTCCATAGGTGTACGATTATTGTCCAGTCTCTTCCTGGACACCCTTTACCCCCGAAAATTGTCAGTCCACTCCCTTTCTATGCCCCTGATTGTATTCTATTCACCAGTTTATTCTATTCATCAGATTTTTTTATTCACTTGATTTTTAGATTCACTTGTTGATAGATATGTATTTGTTGTTCATAATTTTTACTTTCCTTTTTCTTCATCCTCTTCTCAAAAGATACCTTTCAGCATTTCATATAATACTGGTTGGGTGGTGATGAACTCTTTTAGCTTTTTCTTGTCTGTGAAGCTCTTTATCTGACCTTCAATTCTAAATGATAGCTTTGCTGGGTAATCTTGGTTGTAGGTTCTTGCTATTCATCACTTTGAATATTTCTTGCCTCTCCCTTCTGGCCTGCAGAGTTTCTGTTGAGAAATCAGCTGACAGTCGTATGGGTGCCCCCTTGTAGGTAACTAACTGCTTTTCTCTTGCTGCTTTTAAGATTCTCTTTGTCTTTTGCCCTTGGCATTCTAATTATGATATGTCTTGTTGTGGTCCTCCTTGGATTCCTTTTGTTTGGGGTTCTATGCTCTTCCTGGACTTGTAAGTCCATTTCTTTCACCAGGTGGGTGAAGTTTTCTGTCATTATTTCTTCAAATAGGTTTTCTATATCTTGCTCTCTCTCTTCTTCTGGCACCCCTATAATTCTGATGTTGGTATGCTTGAAGTTGTCCCAGAGGCTCCTTACACTATCTTCATATTTTTGGATTCTTTTTTCTTTTCCAGTTGGGTGTTTTTTGCTTCTTTGTGTTTCAAATCTTTGACTTGATTCTTGTGATCCTCTATTCTGCTGTTGGATCTCTGTATATTATTCTTTATTTCAGTCAGTGTATGCTTAATTTATAGCTGGTCCTTTTTCATATCCTCAAGGGTCTCACTAAATTTGTTGGCAAAAACAAGGAATAAAACAACCCTATATCCAGTTGTTTGCTTTCCTTCATTTCTGTCATTTGTGACCTGTTTCTTTGTCTCCGCATTTTGGCTGCTTCCCTGTGTTGATAGAGTGCTTTCTGTGCTAGGTGTCCTGTAGGGTCGAGTGGCTCAGACTCCCCAATTAACTGAGGTGGACACTCTTGGTGCACTCCTTTGTGGGCTTTGTACACAGTCTTGTTGTAGCTAAGCCTTGATTGTTGTAGGTATCACTGAGAGGAATTGACCTCCAGGCCAATAGGCTGTGAGAATCAGCTGTGTCTACAGTGGGAGAACTTCTGTGCTGAAGACACCTTATGGGGCAAGACTTGCTTCAGTGGGGCTTTGGTGCTCACTGAGTCTGCCCCCTGAGTGTGTCCCTTATGGATCTGAGGAGTTGTAACCTGGGTGGTCCCATTCTGACCACTGGGTACACTGGCTCTTGGATCTCTAAGGAGGTGCTATTTTAGCTTCTGCCTGAGGCTACTCAGCCTTTTATATGAAAAAGCCTCTGCGTGGGGCGGGGTCTCGGGGAATCAACAGGGCGGAGCAAACAGCTATGGCTGATCCTCAGCCCTGCCCTAAGAGGCCCCAGGTCTCAGTGTCCCATGGTAATTGCTGCAAGCACTGCCGAGAGAAAGCCGCTCTGGAGTTCCTCCCAGTGCCAGACAGTCCCGCTTTTCCCTGTATGAGTCTGGATCCCCAGAAACTTGCCTGGAACTGGAGTTCAGAGCCATCGGGAGCTTGACTCCCTCCAGACTGAAAGACAACCGCGTCCTCAGTTGCCAGGACGCCTCCGTACCTCTGCACTTCACTTCTGCACCTCCTCTGAGTCTCAGTGTGCTTCTCCCTTAATTTCTAGTTGTAGAATTTTCATTCGGCCAGCCTTCCTGTGGTTCTGGGTGGTGTCTGCCCTTTCTCTTCATTGTAGTTTTGAAGTGGCTGTGTGAGGCAACAATTTCAGGTGTTTACCTATGCCGCCATCTTGGTTTCAGCCACCTCCTGCATGGCCCCCACTGGGGATTGAGCCCACAACCTGGGCATGTGCCCTTGACCGGAATTGAACCCGGGACCTTTCAGTCCACAGGCCGACATTCTATCCACTGACCCACACCAGCCAGGGCTAATAATTATTGTTTATAGTACTACACTAGAGGCCCAGTGCACAAAATTTGTGCGCAGAGGGGGGGTTCCCCCTCAGCCCAGCCTGCACCCTCTCCAATCTGGGTCTCACAATCTGAGACTGCTGGCTCCTAACTTCCCCTCTGCCAGCTGCCCCTCTCCATGCCGGCCTGGTTGCCCCACACAGCCTGCTATTCAGTCATTTGGTCATCCCTCACTACCTCCCTGCCAACCTGGTCACCCCACTCAGCCTGCTGTTCAGTCGTTACTATGATGGTGTCCTGCACAATTTGCATACTCTATTATTAGTATAGATATGTCTCCCTTTCCCCCTCAATAGCCTCCCACCCAACCTCCACCACCCTATTGTCTGTCCCTGGGTTATGCATACCTGCATGCAAGGTCTTTGGTTGATTACCTCCCCCTCCCACCCTTCCCCACCTTCCCTTGCAGATTCTACACTCCATGTCCTCTGGAACACTTTCAAGATTCTTTCCCCTGGAGGTGGCAAGCTGAGCAGCACAGCATGGTTTTTTGCACCTGCAGGCCTGGCTCCAGCTGGTCTGAGGCCACCTCCCTATCCGGTCAGTCAGGAGGCCCCTCCTCTGAGCTGAGGTGAAGCTTTCTGCTGGGCCTCAGTGTGGCTGATCCGACTTGACTTGGCAAGGACCTGCGAGTGCCCTCCCATTCACCCTCACTAGCAAAGCGAATGTGAAACCAGCTCCGTCAGCCCGGCCGCCACAACCATGGGGGCTCAGGTCAACCTGTGTGCACAGTAGTGGCTGCAGCCAGCACTTGTCAAATGGAACTGATGCTGAGGTGAGTTATCCAGGACCCACCCGGGATCTCAGGCTAAATGTCCCGAAACCAGTCCCCTCCCACCTGTTTGCAAAGGTGCATGTGAGGGCATAGGAGTCCTTCAACTTGGCCCAGACACCTTCAAGGAGGCAGCTTCCTCTTTGTGCCGTGCACTTTGGAAAGCAGAGAAAAGGCTGGACTCAATCACTCATTTGAATGAAACCTGTTTATTAAACGCCATTTCCCACTCAGATGCCAGAGGGAAGAAGAGGAGACACAGTGCCAAGACCTGGGGTCAGAGAATGCCAGTCAGAAGCCAGGCCTGGAGCAACTCAATTCCAGCCAAGAACCAGGAACCCCTGACTCCCTGCAGAGGGGAGCAGGGAGTGTGGCACCAGCTCAGTGCGGAGCAAGGGCCTGGATTCAGGTTCTGCTACACTGCCCTGGGCGTCCAGCTGCCAGCATCCACTTCATCTGTAAAAACAAAGAACTGCTGGGAAAACTCAGCGACAAAGCACACAGCCCGAGGCTGCTCTAGGTGCCAGCGGCCAGAGCAGCCTTAAACCACACCTGGGTTCCCACTCCTGACTCCAGCCCCCAGCCCTGACCTAGAAGATTCCCAGGGAAAGGATACAGGTCAAATCCAAAACCAAAGGCAATCAAATGCCTGGCAGACTCACTCCAGGGCCCTGACTACAGTCAGGTGTCCGCCCACACAATCTGGTGAGCTAGGAGTTGACTAGCCTTCCTGGGACACTCACCTGACCTCCAGGATGGAGGGGCCAGCGTCATACCCCGAAGGGAACCCTCTTCTAGCTCCAATGTCCCGGGATTTCTGGGCTGAGACACTGGGGAGGGAGGACGGCAGGTGTTATGCGCTGGGCAGGGGCACAGCAGTCCCCAGCTGAGGCGGACAAGGTGGTCTTGCTAGGTTCATGGGTGCCCTCCTGGGACAAAGTCCAGAGGCCTCAATGAGAATCAGCTGGTTAGTCACATGGGCAGTCAGCACCAGCACTGTGCACCGACTGCAGGGGCCAGAGTGCAGACCACAGAAGGGTACACTAGCTCTCTGCCCAGGAGGGGGCTACCTGGTCTGCCCCAACACTGTTCCAAAAAAACCTTGGAAGGACAGCCTGGGCCAAAGGCCAGCCAGAGCCTCACCCCCAGAACCGAAGGAACACAAGATTCACGGACAAAGCAGTGTCTCCTGGTGGTCACTCTGCAGAGGCCAGTGTGTCCAACGGGCCAACGTCTTCACTCAGACAGGAGAGAAGTCCCCTGGAAGGCAGAGTGGGACCCTGCTGGCCACTCTTTCTGTCCTGCCCACCCGACCACACCCAACAACCCTCACACCAAGGCAAGGACACAGGGCATTCCCTCCCTGTCTGGTGGGCTGGGGGCCTGGTGTCCCCTCAAAACCTTCCATTTTCTGGCTGGGTGAGCCTGGAGAAGTGAATTTGAGCATAAGGCGCTGCTGTCTGCCTTGGCCAGTGAGCACCGAGGAGTGGTGCCCGCTGGCCGAGCTGAGCCCTTTGAGATACCAGCTCCGTCTGGGCGGATAAGGCCAAGGTGAAACCAAAGGCTAGGCCAGAGCTGCAGCGCCTCAGGGCGTGGCCCGAGCAGGTGCTAGACAAAGGAGCTCACAGCGGAGGGCCCCGGTCCAAGGCTGGCCCCTCCGGCACCATCCTCAGCATCCAGGAGCTGCTGGCACTCAGCGTGAGATCCAGCCATGGTGGGGGGGGGGGAGCAGGCCCCAGGAGGGAACACACAGCACCAAGTCCCTGTCAGCGTCCCCCTTGAAGGGTCCATCACAGAAGCACGGCAGGTGAAGAGTCCAGCCAAACCGGCCAGGAGAGTGACCCTAAAAGCAGTGACCCGGGCCTGAAGTCTACCCTTCCTGACCCACTGCCACCCTGCGCCGCCTACTGCAGGGCCTGCAGGCCACCTGTGTGGACACGGCCAGGGCTTCTAAGACTGAAGGGAGAAAAGATCAGATGCTCATCCCCAGCTCCTTGCCTGTGGGGGTCACTGTGGCCTCCACCTGCAGCCCTGCCTTTCTCCAGGTCACCACCCTCTCTTCCAGAAACGTCATTACCATTGGGGTTTCCCACACCCGCTCCTGCCTACACCCTGCTCCCGCCTTCATATCGATGCCTGTAGGAGACTCTCAGATGGCCCCAACCAGAGTGTTCTTGTCTCCTGCTGGGAACCCAACTATCACAACCACCAGCCTGTCTCAACAAGCAGTCCTGCCTCTGGGCTGAGGTGTGGACAGACCATGTGTCCCCGCAGCCCCACACTCCTACCCTCCCTGCCAAGTGTGAGGCCACTCTGCAGGCTGCCTGTCTCCCCACCCCCACCCCTACGGGCTCCAGCCCACTGGTCCGCCTTCTGGGTTCCGAGTCCCAGTGGCTCAAGCCAGAGCCTCGTCCCCAGGGCACCCTTCCTTTATGACTTCACCAACTGAAGTCATGCGGACAATGCTGAACGTTCTACCCCTGAGCCCGGGCCTCCAGGAGGCAGGGACGCCACCCGGCCCGCCCAGAGGACGCTCCAGTGCAGACGGGGACACCGCTGGCTCATGCCTCACAGGGATGTAGAGGACAGCCTCAGAGGCACCGGGTGCTCCTGGCACCATGGATGATGCTGCTGTCCTCAAGCGACGAGGCTACATCATGGGGATAAATTTGGGAGAAGGCTCGTATGCAAAAGTCAAATCCGCGTACTCTGAGCGCCTGAAGTTCAATGTCGCGGTCAAGATCATTGACCGCAAGAAAGCCCCCACAGACTTCTTGGAGAAATTCCTTCCCCGAGAAATTGAGATTCTAATCATGCTAAACCACCGCTCCATCGTCAAGACCTACGAGATCTTTGAGACGTCAGAGGGCAAGGTCTACATTATCATGGAGCTCGGGGTCCAGGGTGACCTCCTCGACTTCATCAAAAGCCGGGGGGCCCTGCGCGAAGACGATGCTCGCAAGAAGTTCCACCAGCTCTCCTTGGCCATCAAGTACTGCCACGACCTGGACATCGTCCACCGAGACCTCAAGTGTGAGAACCTGCTCCTCGACAAGGACTTCAACATCAAGCTGTCCGACTTTGGCTTCTCTAAGCGCTGCCTGCGGGACGAGAGCGGCCTGGTGATCCTGAGCAAGACCTTCTGCGGGTCGGCGGCGTACGCTGCCCCTGAGGTGCTGCAGGGCATCCCCTACCAGCCCAAGGTCTACGACATCTGGAGCCTGGGCGTGATCCTCTACATCATGGTCTGCGGCTCCATGCCCTACGACGACTCCAACATCAAGAAGATGCTGCGCATCCAGAAGGAGCACCGCATCAACTTCCCCCGCTCCAAGCACCTGACGAACGAGTGCAAGGACCTCATCTACCGCATGCTGCAGCCCGACGTCAGCCGGCGGCTGCACATCGACGAGATCCTCAGCCACTCCTGGGTGCAGCCCAAGCCTCGGGACCTCAGCAAGGAGGGGGGGAACCTCCTTGAGCCCTCTCGGTCCCCTGAGCCCTTGCGGACCCCTGAGCCCTCGCGGACCCCTGAGCCCTCGCGGACCACAGAGCCCTCGCGGACCCCTGAGCACTCGCGGACCCCTGAGCCCTCGCGGACCCCTGAGCCCTCGAGGACCCCTGAGCCCTCGAGGACCACTGAGCACAGCTTTGACAAAAAGTCCATCACCCGCGAGGAGCCCCAGGAGACACAGCCTGAGGTGATGCCAGAGTCAAAGCCGCAGGAGGAGATGGTGCAAGGGCAGGTCTCCAGGCAGCTGGAGAGCATGAGCCTCATCGTCACAACTGGGCAGCGGAGCAGGGAGACAGTGGAAGGGCGCTCTCCAAAGCCCCCACAGACCCAGTGAGCCTCCCACAGGGCCCAGGAGCTGGCAAGGAAGGAGGCAGAGTCACAACTTTGAGCCTCAGCTCCAGACAGGCAGAGACACAAGACAGTGAAGGACGACCCCCAGATGAGCCACTATTTTTGTCAATTTCCCTCTCCCTTTGAACATGCTACCGAAGCAATAAATCACTATATTGGTCCATAAACTGGGTGCAAGTTTAATAAGCTTCAGCCGACACCATGGCCCGCCTCTCCCACGGCACACGGAGCTCACAGTGCGTTGGAATTGAGCCTGTGGTTCTCTAGGTTTGTCTCCTGGACCCTCAGTCCCTCAGGGTAGGGCTCGCCCCCCTTGCTGCTCTCATTCCCAATTTCCTTGCTGCTCTCATTCCCACTCCCCAGGCTTTCTTTCTTTCTTTTTTAAAAACAGGTATTTTTACTTATTTCAGAGGAAGGAAAGGGAGAGATAGACAGAAACATCGGTGATGAGAGAATCATTGATCGGCTGCCTCCTGCACTGGGGATGGAGCCGGCAACCTGGGCCTGTGCCCTAGGCCAGAATTGAACCTGGGACCCTTCAGTCCGCAGGTCGATGCTCTTATCCCCGGCCAAACCGACTGGGCTCCCTGAGCTTTCTTGTCAGTGTCTGTGAGGCTGTTCAGGAGACGATCAAATAAGATGCACAACAAGCCTAGAACACAGCAGACGCCCAAAACGCTTCTGGCAGAAACATGACTGTTGTGTGACCTGCCCTGCGGTCCAGTAGCACTTGCCCCGTGTCACTAGCGAGCACCTGGAAAGGCTGGGGGGGGGGGGGGGGGGCGGTAAATGAAAACGTAACTTAAAATTGCACTTGAGTTCAGCCCTGTGTGGCAAGTGGTTGCCACCGGGACAGTGTAGACCCAGTGTCCAGCACGCTGAGACCTGGATGGGAGAGAGCGGCTGTCTGAAATTTCTATAACCTTGCTCCGGGTGCGGCGGGGCAAGGCCTCAAACCGTTCCAAAATGCTCTGGCAAGCACGGCAGGAATGCACAGGGCCACCCCAGGCCCCGGCACGCTGGAGGCTTGCAGCACCCCCGCCCCGCCCCGCACTGAAGTCGCCCAGGGGGTTGCCTCCGGGAGTCCGGGAGCGGCAGCCTCATCCACGGACGTCACTCCCCGCCATTCCAACTCTACTTACCAGACTTGGGGTGAGCCGTGCCGTCGCGTCATTGCCACACACGGCCGTGCTCCCACGGTCTTCCGCAGGCGGGCACCCTTGCGGGATCACAGGCAGGACCCTGCACTGGGGCGGGGGTGCAGCATCAGGCGCCGAAGCTCCGGAGGCCTCCATGCGCCGGGCTCGCTCCCCTGGGGAAGCCGCCCGAGACACGTCCCCTGCGCGTCCCTACGGCCCCCGGCCCACGTGTTCCGGGAACGGCGAACCCGGCTGGAGGCCCCTCCCGCCCGCGCCCCTCCCCCGTCTCCGCACTCGGCCGGCACCGTCTGCTACTCCCGATGGACTCGGATGAACACGGCAGCCGGGGGCGTCCCGCAGCATCGCCCCGCCGCACGCGCCCGCCATGGCTACCGCCTCTCACGTCGCCGCTGCGTCATCGCGCAACCCGCCGGAAGCGCCGGCGACGGTCCACAGCCCAGGGGAAGTGACATTCCAGGTTCCGGTGGTTCCGGGTGCACCGCGAACCGGCAGCCCGGGCGGGGGCGGGGCTCGGACGGCCTGGGAGCGACCTCGTGAGGAACGGAGGTGCGGCGTCCCGCGAATGAAAGCGGATGTTGGTCCGCCCTGTTCCAAGGGCGGGACCCCTTTGCCTTCAGAGTTCCAGTCTCTGCCCTTTTCAAGTGGACGCACCTCCCTAACGGCTCGCCCCACAATCCGGAAGTCCCGGGAGGGCCAGGGGGCCCCGCTGCACCCCGCAGAGCGGGGACAGGGCGGAGCGAGGGGCAGGACACGCAGCCGGCGTGCATCCCTTGCTGAGTAAACCCGGCAGTGTCAGACGTTGGCCTGTCGAGGGTCAGTCTACGCGGCCAGTGCGGCGGAGCTCGTGCGTGACTTAGCGGCAAGATAGCGGCCGGCTGCCCGAGTCCGCTCGGCCACGTGCCTCGGGGGCAAAGCAGCGGTTCTAGCTGGCCGCTCGCCCCCACGGGTTGCTCTGGGGAGGTGTGGACGTGTGAGTCAGCAACCTCGGGAGCTTCCTGGGTGTCACTTGAAACCTGCTCCCTGCACGGAGGGCCGGGAGACGCTGAGGCGAGAGGGAGACCCCTCCGGTTGGGAGGTGACAGGGTTAGCAAACCCGGTAACGAATCAAAGGAGGCTCCTCTCGGCTTCCTGTGAGCCCCGCCCCTCCTCCCTCAGGCCCCGCCTCCTTCCAGGCCCCTCCTTCCCCTTCCTGTTAGCCCCGCCCTCCCTTCCGGCCCCGCCCTCCAATCCCGTCTGCCGGAGGTCGGCCGCCCTGGGCGCGAGGCAGGCCGGGAAGTTGTCTGCCGTAAAAATGGCGGCGGAATCCAAAAAGCTGAAGCTGCTCCTGCGACCCCGAGGGGCAGTGGGCGGGCTGGGGGCGGGAAAGGGGCGCGACTGGCGCTCCCGCGGCCCCGAGCGGGGCGGGCGCCGTCCCGCCGCCTTACAGGGCTGGGGGCGGGGCGTGCGGGGGGCGGGGCCGAGCCCTGGGCCCGGAAGTGCAGGGTGCGGGGTGCGGACGGCCCCTGGCGGCCGCGGGCGGAGACAGCGCAGGGCGGCGGGCGGGCAGCGCCGGAACGCGGCTGCGGCGGCCGCGGGGCCCGGGCGAGCATGTAGCGGTCGCGGGGGCGCGGGGCTCCCTGGGCGGGCCGGGCCGCGGGGACCGCTTGCGGCGACATGGAGGAGGAGGGCAAGAAGGGCAAGAAGGTGCGTCCTCCGAGGGCCAGGCGCGGGGCAGAGGGGTCGTTCTGGGGGCCCGGGAGGCTCCCGCGGGCCGCCCTCCGCTCTGCGGGCGCGGGCGCGGACGCGGGGAGGCCGGGCCGGGGAGGGCCGGACCGGGAGGACCGCGTGCGGAGCCCAGCGCACGGGCGGGCGGGCGGGCGGGCGAGGCGCGCCCGGGACAATGCCGGTGGATGGTCCGCTGCCGGCCGGCGCGGCGCGGCGGGGGAGGAAGGAGCCACGCCTTTCCGCCCCTTCCGGCCAGGGACTCCCCCAAACCCGGGCTCTGCACATGGCCGGGCCCGGGGCGCGGACCGGGGCCGCGAGGGGTCGGAGACGGGGAGCGGGAGGTGCCGGACCTGTGCAGCTCATGCCCTCAAGCTGGTGGCGCCGAGTGAGGCGCAGCCCGTCCCGGGTCGCGTTCTCTCTGCGCCGCCGTCGGGGGCTCAGGGCCGTGACGTGTCGCCGAGGGTTTTGGACGCGGTAGTTGAGGAGGCGCCTTGGTTTTTTGCGGGTTTAAGGTGTGGCTCTCAGGACGGGCTGGAGGAGTTGATGCAGCAGCGCATCCTCCCAGGAGACCGTTAGCGTGGAAAACGGGTTTCGTGAAATGCTTCTTTTTCGGATACAGGCTTCCTAACCTGCTCGGAGGTGTCTCACCTCCCATTCTCGGTCTTGGAAGTGCAGCGTGTGTGCACGTTCATATTGAAGCTTAAAGCAGAAAGCAGACCGTGGGGAGCCCTGTGGCCTTAGGTCAGAGCCCGCTGTGCCCTCCCTTGAGTTGGGCATCCATCCCCTGCCTTACAAGGTGCCCCGCTTTGCAGGGCAGGTGGCGTCGGGGTCGCCTGGTGCTGCCTGCCTCTCACCTGGGTGCTGGGTCTGTGTCACGGACGCAGACGTCCACCTGAGTGCGGGAGCAGCTACCTACAGAGATGTTTAAATCTGGAGAACGCCCAGCAAGTGACGGGCCTGGAGCCCCGTCTGCAGAGAGGCTGCCGGCCGCAGCGGAGAGCTGAGTACCGGAGGAAATCCAGGCAACGGCTCCTTCCAGCCCCAGAGCCCAGCAGAGCACCAGCCCTGGCCACAGTCTTCCCAGTCAGGCCCCACTCTCCCTCCTTGCTAAGGGGAGTCGCCGGGCTAGCACCCACCCAGGAAGGATGGGTCTGGCTGAATTTCTTTGGGAATCTCCTCCCAGCTTTGGTAGAAACATTACACCATTTAGCAATATTGAGGGAAACAGACATTCCTGAGCTTTTGGAATAGAAGTGAAAATCCAGTAAAACTCAAGAATTTCGGAGTTGTGGCCTGTGGAGAGATTCAGGCAGGAGGGGGCTGATGAATTTCCTTGTCCACCAGCGGTTTCATTGTCTCCAGGAGAGGATACATAGTTGCCTTGGCTGGGAGAGCGCTTTCTCTGTTTTCTGCGCCTTTTCCCACAGGCGGGGTGCTGGGGCGCGCTTCCTATCCAGGCCATCGCTCAGCACGTTTCACCTATTGCTTCATGCCCTTGTCAGCCAGTTGCCAGCCGGCGGAACCTTCCGGCTCTGCTCCCCCAGGCGATGTCCTTTTTGTCGTGGTAAACTAAACCACATGCACAGGTTCAAGCTGAAACAGCAGAAGTAATGACTATAACTTAATGAAAGTAGAGTTGGACATTTTTTAAAAAACATTTTTATTGATTTCAGAAGGGAGAGGGAGAGATAGAAGCATCAATGATGAGAGAGAAGAATTGTTTGGCTGCCTCCTGCACGCCCCCTACTGGGGATCAAGCCCGAAACCCAGGTATGTGCCCTGATAGGGAATGGAACCTGCGACCTCTTGGTCCATGGATGATACTCAATCCACCGAGCCTCCATACCAGGCCAGTTGGACATTTAAATTCTCTTCCCAAGTTAGCTTCCTCTGAAATGCAGCTTTGCCCTGGCCAGTTTGGCTCAATGGGTAGAGCATTGGTCTGTGGACTGAAGGGTCCCGGGTTTGATTCCGGTGAAGGGCACATGCCCAAGTTGTGGTCTCAATCCCCAGTAGGGGGTCTGCAGGAGGCAGCTATTGATGATTCTCTCTCATCCTTGATGTTTCTCTCTCCCTTTCCCTTCCTCTCTGAGATCAATAAAAACACATTTTTAAAAAAATACAGCTTTAACTCTTTTTTTAAATATATTTTTATTGATATTTTTATAGAGAGGAAAAGAGAGGGATAGAGAGTTAGAAACATCGATGAGAGAGAAACATTAATCAGCTGTTGTCCGCAGGCCAACGCTCTATCCACTGAGCGAAACCGGTTAGGGCCAGCTTTAACTCTTTAAAAAATAAAAATAAAAAAAACATATATTTTACTAATTTTTTACAGAGCGGAAGGGAGAGGGATAGAGAGTTAGAAACATCAATGAGAGAGAAACATTGATCTGCTGCCTCCTGCACACCTTCTATTGGGGATGTGCCCGCAACCAAGGTACATGCCCTTGCCCGGAATCGAATCTGGGACCCTTCAGTCCATAGGCCGACGCTCTATCCACTGAGCCAAACCGGTCAGGGCAGCTATAACTCTTTCACAGTGTGGGTGGTAGGCTCATTTGGGTCTTCAGACACTTGTCTTGGTGCTTGCCAAGCAGTTATTCAGGCTCGTGCTAACATGGCCTAATTCCTCAGGACAGGAAGCTGCCAGAGAACCAGTAGAACCCAGTGGATTTCCTATAAAGTGGCCCCAGGTACAGCCCTGTCCTTTCTCAGTGTCCCCTGGCACATAGGAGGAGGGTAACTTAAACCCTTGCCATGGCCCATGGAAGACCCTGGGTGGTGGGGATGCAGGAGGAGCCGGAGGGGGGGAGGGGGGGGGAGGAGGGAGCATGAGGACAGAGAAGTCTGCTGGGCCCGCTGGGGCCACTCCTGAGTGCAGTCTCCGCAGCGACTGGTGCCTTGCAGACCACACGTCCTGCCTTGTGCTTTAGAGAATGCACCTGCCTCCTTCCCAGGCGAACCCCAGTCTTGTGCGTTTGACACTATTCTGTCAGGATGTAACTCCTTTTTGTGAGACACGTAGGTGTACACTTGGGTTGGGTACGTTTTTACAAAAGCATTTGACTCAACCGAGGGTCACAGCCGGGCGATGCCACTGCGTGGAAGCCAGCCCAGGCTCCTGCTGCCGGAGCTGCTGCTGGTTGCAGCCGCCATGCGGGGGCCAGGACTTCAGCCCGAACAAGGGACACGTCCCTTCGTCCATCTGGTTTATTCGAATTCTTCAAATGAAAAAGGAGGTGGTGAGGTGCCTGGGAGTGCAGGGCTGTGTCTCATGCTGCCGAGGGCTTACTGCGAGTCGTGTTGTGTTTAGCATTTGTGTTCCGTCCTGTTCTGATCTGAGGGATGTCCATGCTGAGATGTTG
This sequence comes from Murina feae, assembly GCA_004026665.1. Classification (NCBI taxonomy): domain Eukaryota; kingdom Metazoa; phylum Chordata; class Mammalia; order Chiroptera; family Vespertilionidae; genus Murina; species Murina feae. Next base: position 25,933 of record PVJC01002289.1, on the reverse strand, counting down.
TGGGTGGAATTACATGATTTGTGAGAAGAGTGTTACTCAAGTTAGAAGAGCCAGCTGCGTGCTTGGCAAAGGGTGCTCATTACTTACTATCCGGTCTCTGTTGGTGAATTTCTGAGAATTTCCATATAAAAAAGTGGAAAGAAGAAGATCCTCTGGGTTATGGTCCCAGGTTACCAGCTCTGGGACCTGCCCGCTCACCTGAGGATGTTAAACTTCTGTGACGCCAGCCCTGGCCAGCTTGCTCAGTGGTTAGAGATTGGCCTGTGCACCCCAGGGTTGTCGGTTCCGTTTCCAGTCCAGGGCATGTACCTGGGTTGTAGGTTCGATTCCTGGCCCTGGTTAGGGTGTGTGCGGGAGGCAACCAGTCAGTGTGTCTCTCTCACATCATTGTTTCTCTCCCTCCCGTCCACTCTCTCTAAAAGTCAGTGGAAAAAACCCTGGGGTGAGGATTAACCAAAACAAACAAACAAACAAACTTCAGCCGACTCCAGCTCTCTGGCGATTCACCTTCTCCACAGGTGAGCACATGTGTGTAAACATTTTGAATGAAAGTGCAGGGAACTGGTGCCTCCTACAAGCCTCCTGCCCCTGCAGTTGCTGTCGGGGATAATGGCCCGACTGCCCTGGTCGCTCTGGGCTGAGCCTGGGTCAGCTGCTCAGCACAAAGCCCCCTCCATTGGTCTCAGGGCTGCTGATGCACTTGGTGCAGTGAGAAGAGGGCTGAGGGGCGGGCATTTTATTTGGAAAGTGAGCTGCTCACAGGCAGCTTCAGAAAGGCCGGTGCTCGCGGGTCAGGAGACGCGTGGGGACCGCCATGACCCAGAGCCGCTGGAGCTGGTCGCCTGGCACTGACTGCGCCCTCTCGGTGCATGTGCCGGGGACCTGAGCTCAGGGCAGGCGAGGGGCCGCTGGGAAACGGGCTTTGATAAGAGCGAGGAAGGAACCTCTGTTATGAAAACAGCGAGCCCACGTTGAGAGAAAACCTTGCGATGCCACCCAGGGCCCCGCCTCACCATCGTCAGCGCGTGGCCGCTTGGTTCACCCCAGTGTCCTCAGCCAGCCCTGCTCCCGGGCTGAGCTGGACGTGGCCCCCCGCAGCTCAGCATGGGTCTGTTTTTGGAGATGGGCCTTTAACAAGGTGATTAAGGTTAAATGAGGTCAGTAGTTGGCTCCCATCCCATAGGACCTGCGTCCTTATCTGAAGGAGACTTGGACAAGGAGCCCAGGGGTGTGCATGCAGGCACCTGAGGGCGGGAGCAGACCCATCTCCACGCCCGGAGAGATGCCTCGGGGTCCAGCCCTGGAGGGAAGGGGTGTCGGCTGCGGGTGCCCCATCTCTGGTCCCCTATCCCGCTGGGCTAGGGTGGCAGGTGATTTGAAGCAAGCCCAGGGCATCCCGATGATGTGACGAGTCTGGAGCAGTGGCCCTGGGCTGGGGCCGTGGGTGGGACCTGCTCTCCATCGGCCCAGGCAGGCCCAGGCGACTGAAAGTGGTGGGACGCCTGCCCCGAGTGCTGTCCTGAGCTCAGTCTTGCTCAGTCCTGTGCCTCCTTGTGGGGCAGCGCTGTTGCTCATGTGCGCTGGGTGTCCTGAGTCGCAGTGTGAGGGTCCAGACGGGACCTGTCATTTGGGTAGAAATTCAAGGACTGTTTTCTACTGGGAGCAGTTCCCACACCTTACAGCCTCGCGGTTCCCCACGTTAGTTTCCCAGGCCGAGCATTGCTCTGTGGGATGATTAGATGAGGCGCTTGACCGCAGGCAGGCGTTAGACACGTGCGGTGGAAAGAATCCTTACGAAGTGGGAGGGTGGAATTTGGGCTTTTGTCTGAGGCTTAGGGTGCTGGTAGCCCAGGAGGAGGGAAGGCAGTGAGCTCTGAAATTCGAGGAAGGTCGGCCTAACCAGGGTGTTGCTGTTCAGAGAAACCCGGTGGGCGGTGCCGGTTCTCCGATGTTGTTACTGTGAGTCTGGCTCTATTACTCCTGCAGTTTAAGATTCCATGCTCGCTTTTCCCAAACACTCTGCCTCCTGTGTCATGACCTTTAACTCCGCAGCTGGGTACACGCGGGGTAAGGTTTATCCATTGCACGCCTTGCACAGACCTGCAGTCACCTGCCAGGAAATGCTTAGGTCTGGCTGTGTCTGGTGGTCACCACCACCAGTTGGTATGTCACTCAAAACAGCTGGCACATTCCTGCTTGGGGTGCACACAGCACCCAGGCCCACCTGCTGCTGTGCCCTCCATGTCAGACCCACTTCAGGTTTCGTTCAGATCCTGCCCCTGACAGTGAGTCTCCAGCCCTCTCCTTGGAAGGGGAGTAGGCAGCCAGTCTGCTTTTTCACCCCCCCCCCATTTTATTATAAAAAAATCTTGAATATGCCAAAGTTGTAAGAATTTTACAGCAAATACCCATACACCCACCACCTAGATCTGCCATCAGCGTTGGCTGCTCCTGTTTTATCCTGTGTCTGCCCATCTCCTGACCCTCTGCCCATCCATCAGCCACCTGACTTTCTGGTGGCTTTCGAAGCACACACCACACACACTTCACTGTGGTCTGACCACGTGCGCGGTGTGAATACATCTGTCCCAGCAGGGAGCCCGGCGGCGCCCTGGCCATGGCGTCCAGTGTGCTGGGCTGCAGGCAGTCCCGAGCACGATGCAGGGAGCACAGCCTGATCCGGCCAGCAGTGTGGGACTGCAGTGCCCTCGCTTCTCGTGTCTGTCTCTGAGTTAAATTATAATGTGACCCCAATAAAAATCAGGCTTTATTCTGGAACTAGACCACTTAACGCTCATTTGTGTTATAAATAGGGAAGAACCCCGGAAACCTGAGAAAGGAAGGAGGGTGCCCCACAGCCGGTCACCTGGTGCTGATCCCGCAGGAACAGGCGGGGCTCTGCTCCCCCTGAGGCTGAGGGGCGCTGCCGTGGGGTCTGTGCCCGTGCCAGTGGGCAGCTGGGTGCGCGGGCCAAAGGGACCGATGAGACCCATCCTCCCAGTGCGGCAGGGTGAGCCGCAGTGGGCCAGAGGCACGAATGAAAACCCGCTCGCCGCCCTGACCGGTTAGGCTCAGTGAATAGAGCGTCGGCCTGTGGACTGAAGGGTCCCAGGTTCGATTCCATTCGAGGGCATGTACCTTGGTTGCGGGCACATCCCCATTGTGGGGTATGCAGGAGGCAGCTGATTGATGTTTCTCTCTCATCGATGTTTCTAACTCTCTATCTCTCTCCCTTCCTCTCTGTAAAAAAATCAATAAAATATATTTAAAAAAAAAAAAAAGAAAACCCGCTCGCCATCTGTGTGCAAACACGGGCGGGCCTTCAGCGACCTGCAGGACGGGAAGCTTTCCTCCCTGTTCCCCCAAAACCCTGAGGTGGGAGGGGTGACCAAGGGTCTAATGACAACATGTGTGAAAGAAAAGTCAAGAAACATACTTGCCAACTATGAAGCAAAAGGTAGCTCTCCCGTGGGTCAGGTTTTCAAAGATGGAAACAGGACTGTGGGCGGAGACAGACAGGCAGGTGGGGACCGGTGGGTCCCAGGAGAAGACGGGTCAGTGGCCCCCAAACGTGTGACGAAGCAACGCACGCGCACTTGTCCTGAGGGGGCACGTGGGTGACTGGGCTCCTTCCGGATTGGTGCCAGGGTGCTGCCTCCTGTCGTTATTTTGAGCTGGAAGCAGACGGAAGCTGTGGTTCCGTCCTTCCGGGCCCTCAGCAGTGTCGGGGGAGGGTCACCATGTGGCCATAACTCAGGCCGGTAGTCGGCCCAGTGAGCAGGGAGCACAGTGCCTGCCCACAGAGGGAGGGCCCGCTTCACCTGCAGGAGGTGGTCCATGGAGGGCGAGGTGGGTGCTGGCGCAGGGGGTCCCCCGGAGCCCTGCACTGGAAGGTGGTGGGGGTTCTGGGACTGAGAACCTGTTTCCGGGCAGACGGTGGTGAGGCGAGGGGCCGTGTGTGCTCACAGGGCTCGTGCTTCTGAGCTCGGGAATGAGGGGCCTCGGGTGTCAGCTGCTGGGTGTGGGCAGTTTGCGGGGGAACGGAGACCCCAGCGCAGCGTCTGGGGTGGGCACAGTGGCACGTTGGGGACGCAGCTGCAGGTCTGAGGGCAGGTGAGGCCTCCGTAGCTCCTGACGGAGGCCTTCCTTTGGTCCTGGCCCCATCAGAGTGTCCTGTCCCTTCTGGGGCTAAGTGGGTCCTTTCGTCTTTTGGGATCAAAGGTTACAAGACCATTTTGGTGATGAGGAACCTGAGTGGCCAGTAAAAATGCTTGTTGAGTGAAGAATGAGTAATTGCAGGGCTACAAACACTTTATTTCATTAAAAAGATTTTCAATTCTTTTTTAAAATAGGTTTTTAGCCTGACTGGTGTGGCTCAGTGGGCAGAATGTCAGCCTGCGACTTCAGGGTCTTGGGTTTGGTTCTGGTCAAAAGTATATATTTTGATTGCAGGCTTGGTGCCCAGTGTGGGGCGTGCAGGAGGCAGCTGATCAATGATTCTCGTCGATGTTTCTAACTTTGTCCCTCTCCTTTTCTCTCTATAAAACCAATAAAATACATATTTAAAAAAATTTTTTTAAGTGTTTTTATTGAATTTTCAGAGAGGAAGGGAGAGGAAAGAGAGAGAGAAACATCGCTGATGAGAGAGAGTCATTAATAGGCTGCCTCCTGCCCTAACTGGTTTGGCTCAGTGGATAAAGCATCGGCCTGCGGACTGAAAGGTCCCGGGTTCGATTCCAGTCAAGGGCATGTACCCTGGTTGTGGGCACATCCCCCGTAGGAGGTATGCAGGAGGCAGCTGATCAATGTTTCTCTCTCATCGATATTTCTAACTATCCCTCTCCTTTCCTCTCTGTAAAAAATCAGTAAAATATAGTTTTTTAAAAAATAGGCTGCCTCCTGCACGCCCCACACTGGGATAGAGCCTGCAACCTGGGCGTGAGCCCCAATCAGGACCTGCCAGTTCATAGGTCGACGTTTAGCCACTGAGCCACACCAGCCGGCCCGAGAGTTTTAGTAAATGTTGGACCCGCCCTGCCTCTCAGGCCCTGGAGGGGAGTGAGCCGAGGGTTGGGAGACCTACACTTTTGTTGTCTGGGGGAGTCTCCTTCCGCGCCCCCCGCCCTCTCCTGGCGCTGGGAATGGGTCCTTGACCCTCTAAATGCGGGAGAGCAGGGGAAGGCCCGGCCCACCCCGTGTGGTGCCTGGCGGGGCCACTCCTCGCAGAGCCTGTGTCCGCCATGGCCCAGCCCCTGCCATCTCTGCCCGCAGCCTGGCCTCGTGTCGCCGTTCAAGCGTGTCTTCCTCAAAGGAGAGAAGAGCCGAGACAAGAAGGCCCACGAGAAGGTGACGGAGCGGCGGCCCCTGCACACGGTGGTGCTGTCGCTGCCCGAGCGCGTGGAGCCTGACCGGCTGCTGAGCGACTACATTGAGAAGGAGGTGAAGGTCAGTGTGCCCGGGTGCCCTGTCCGAGCTGGGGCCCAGCGCCAGGCTCTTGGGCGGCCCCTCCAGGGGTTAGGGCTGCCTGCCTGCCCAGACGCAGGTCTCGGGTGTCAAAGCCTGTGCCCGCGGCCCTGGATAGACCCCTAACTCAGCGGGAGCAGGTGAGCCACAGCGCAGCTCAGGAGGTGGGAGAAGGAACGGAGCTCAGAACACATCGTTTCCATCGCTTAAAGCAAGCACTTCGGTGCCCCACTCGGGTAGCCAAGCAAGGCAGGCTTGTGTGCTGACGCGGGCGCCATGCTGTGGGCACCCACAGGTCGGAGCGGGTGACAGGTTCAGGGCAGACGCAACTGGACACTTGCCAGGTCCGAGCAGGACCCTGTGCAGGTGCAGATGAGCTCGTCCTGCGTTCAGGGAGAGGCTGCCCAGTTTGTAAAAGGAGGAACGCGGGCCGCCTTTTAACGTGGGAGCGTGTCCCTTGCTGTCACGTCTAAACACGCTCGCGAAGGCGCCTGCCCCTCATCTTTTGTCTCAGCCTCGGCCTGGCCAGTGCTCAGCACTTAGCTCCCCTCCTGCATGGGGCGGGGAGGGCGGCCTGTGGGGCCAGTGACCCCTGCGTCCTGCCCTCTGGTGGCCCCAGGACCTGGAAGACCTGTTGATTTTCAGTTTGTTGGCTTTTTCTTGTGAGGTCAGGGTGGGGACAATTGAGCTCTTGGCCTGATGAACGGGATGGGCGTCCAGGTCCCCTGTTGGGACAGCGACCTGCGTGAGTGTGAGTGTGAGTGTTAGTGAGTGAGAGTTGGGGATGCCGGGGCTGTGCTGGGTCACACTCAGACACACCCCCTCCCCCCAACGCGAGAGACAGGACAGCCCTGGTTACGCCAGGTCATGGGCTGGGTCACATCGCTGTCTGCGCCTTTCCTTGGCTGGCCCTCGAGGACTGTGTGTGGGTTGTGTTGCGGGCGACCGTGCTTCCCAGTCAGGCGCCGCTGGCTGACCCTCTCTCACAGCCTTTCTCGTCTCTCTCAGTACTTAGGTCAGTTAGCGTCCATCCCAGGGCACCTGAACCCGTCCAGTAGGACTGAGATCCTGCACTTCATAGACAACGCCAAGGTGACCCTCGTTCCACCTAGCCCCTGACCCTCAGTCTGTGTCACCTCCTAACCCTGACCTCTGCCCCTCAGCCTGTGTCACCCTGACCTCTGCCCCTTACGCTCTGGCAGCTGCTCCTGGTCCTCTGACCTGGGCCTTCACGGTCAGACCCAGTGCCACCACATTTGGTTCCACAGTCTGAGTGTGAATTTGTTCCCCAGACATGCTCCTCGAGGTGCTGGCTGTGCTCACAGTTAGCGTTTTCTAACAGCCAGACGCGCACCACGGTCTGACTCGGGAGGCCTTTCCAGAGGAGCCCCAGGGGGGCAGGCGGGGCTCAGGCCTCTGCGACCTCTGTGACGCCTGTGTCCCCTCCAGAGAGCACACCAGCTCCCCGGACACCTGACGCAGGAGCACGACGCGGTCATCAGCCTGTCGGCCTACAACGTCAAGCTGGCCTGGCGGGACGGCGAGGACACCATCCTCAGGGTGCCCATCCACGACATCGCCGCCGTGTCCTACGTGCGGGACGACGCCTCGCACTTGGTGGTCCTGAAGACAGGTGCAGGCCTGGGCGCGGGCGGGCCTGTCTGATGAGGAGCGAGTCTGCCTGGATGCTCTGGAGACAGACGACTCCTGCGCGCCGGGTCAGCGCCGCAGCCACTGGGCCCGAGAAACCAAGAGGCGGGACCCAGGAGGCCCTGAAGGGCAGGGGTGGGGTCTGGCCACTGGCTCTGAGCTTTTGTGCTCTGCCCAGGGCCGTTCCCTCTGAGACACTGGGGTGCCCTGTGGCACTCAGGCCGGGCAGGGCCCCACGTGGGCAGCCTGAGGCTGTGGGTGCAAAGGGGAGGCCAGACCCTCAGGGCCTCTCAAGCTGTGGGGTCTGTGTGGTCCCCCGAGGGGACTGGAAGGACCTTCTGCAGCCTCTCCTCAGCAGGGGGGCCACCTCCCTGGGCCCCCCGGGCCAGCTGCCTGTCGAGCACAGCCTCTGCCCTGAGGCGTGTGGGTTCCCCGGTCGGCACTGCCCGCAGATACGAGACACCCTAGCCGGTAGGACCCAGCGGGGGACCCGTGCAAACCAGTGGGCTTCAGGGACATGGGCAGGGCTCCTGGTCGGGGTCCCAACCTGGACTCGGTCCCTGACATGCCCTTGGCCCTGCCCTGGGCCTGTGTGTCCCCACCTGTCAGGACTGTGTTAGGGAGCCCTCCTGTGATCAGAGAGGCTGACCAGCAGTTCCGTGTCAGCTGAGCCGCTTGTGCCGTCACGTGGGGGTCTCAGTGGGCGGGAGGTGGGCTCTTCATCTGTGCTTGTTGGTGCTGAGAGAAGGCGGGGAAGGCGTGTCCCCACCCGAGCCAGGCAGCCGAGAGCCTGCTGTCGAGGTCCCCACCTGCCCTAACCTGCCCCGTGTTGATGTCTCAGCCCAGGACCCCGGCATCTCCCCCAGCCAGAGTCTGTGTGCAGAAAGTTCCAGAGGCCTTGCCACAGGCTCTCTGTCCGAGAGTGGAGTGGGACCTGTGGAGGCCTGCTGCCTGGTGATCCTGGCCACGGAGAGCAAGGTGAGCCTGGCACTGGGACCCGGCCCCACCCTCACACCTGACTCAGGCCCCGCCCCCCAGCTGGCCCCACCCACCATGGGCCCAGGCCCCAGGTCACACTGAGTGGTGCTTCCTGGGCAGTGCTGGGTGGTTCTCTTCCCCAGCGTCACCCCTCCTTCCCCTGTATGATGGGGGCTAGTTCCCTGTACCCCAAGCCGTACCCTGAGGGAGGATGCCTGGGAGTGGCAAGTTAGGATTAGGGGCCCCATTAGCCACTTGAGGGCTGCTAGCCCTGGGGAACCCCTTGGCACTCCTCTGTCCCATTTCCGCACCATGAGATGGAGGTGACCCAGCGACAGTCCGCCTCACAGGCCCCTCCCTGGAGGCCTCATGGAGGCCCCTCTAGGTACCCCGCGTCCTGGTCCTGCTTCAGCTGCAGGCGGGTGAAGCCTGGTGTTGGGAGTGCTGCCCCCCAACCCCACCCCAGGCTGGGACGGGTGGGGGGCCCGCTGGGCAGGGGGAAGAGCTGCAGGAGCATGCTGGCCAGGGGGAAGAGCTGCAGGAGCATGCTGGCCAGCTGGGAACCTGGGCGCAGAGGCCTGAGGGCCGGGCCTCTGGAAGCTGCTCAGGGAGGTGCCGCTCTGCCCCCCACAGGTGGCAGCGGAGGAGCTATGCTCGCTGCTCGGGCAAGTGTTCCAGATCGTGTACACCGAGTCCACCATCGACTTCCTGGACAGAGCCATCTTCGATGGGGCCTCCACCCCCACGCACCACCTGTCCCTGCACAGCGGTGAGCGCAGGCGGGCGCAGGGCCCCTCCCAGCAGGGCTCTGCCGCATGGGCATGCCCCCCGGCAGCGTGGTGCGCAGGGACGTGGTGGCCACGGCCGGGTCCTCGGGCTAGAGCTGCTGCCTTGATTTCCAGATTCCCTTGCAGGTGCAGCTGAGACTGACCTGAACCCTTCTTCCCCCCGAGGCCAGCCAGTGGCTTCCTGCATAACTTTGGGGGACTCTTTTCTGGAACTGCAGAGTCAGAACATGCGGGGGGGCTGTCAGCACTAGGGCTGTGAGCAGCTGTGGGCGCCTCCCTTCCAGTGCCTAGCCTGCTAGCTAGGGGGTTCCCTCCCAGGACAGAGGTTGCTGAGGTGGTGGCGGCGGGGGGCAGTGAAGGAGCCCCAAAGGCTTAGACCAGGACAGCATTCGGGTGACCCCCAACACACATGCATATGCACAGCCAGACTCAGGTCCCACTCACAGTGGCCCAGACCACAGGTCCCACTGAGTGCATGTTCAGAGACCCACAAGCTCCCATACACACAAGACCTTCACGTGTGCACAGCCAAACCCTCTGCTTTTGAAACACGTTTATTGGGGGTCCGTGGGTTCTGTGAGATGCCAGGAGGGTGGAGGCCAGCAGCCCAGGTGGCCTCTTGCAGAGCAGGTCACCTCTGCCGGAGTGCAAAACTGCAGCCCGTGTGCTGGGGGCTCTGAGTTGACAGGTCACCAACCCAGCGGCTCAGGCTCAGGGTGGCCTCGCCGTCTGGGTGAGAGCTCAGTGGTCCCCCTGCCTGTCTGGACGCTGCCAGCTCGTCTGTGGACCAGGGACAGGCTGGCCCTGCCTTCATGGCTTGGACCAGGGATCTCCTCCACGCCCCTCCCTCCACCCCCATCGCAGGCCCGCCCCAGACAGTGCGTCCCCAGCCAGGCTGTGAGGCCAGAGTCCAGCCATCTCCTTCCTGGTCCCAGGTCATGTCCACAGTCCAGGCCGAGGACCTGGGCACGGCCTCCTCGGGGCCATTCCTCTGCCCACCGCCCCCTGGCACCCGCCTCTGCCTCAGCTCTTGTCCCTCATGTCACAGTGTCTCAGGGTCCCTCGTGTTTGGACCTTAGGCCACTGTCTGCTGTGTCCTGAGGAGCAGTGGTACCAGGCCCTTTGCTGGTCTGGAGGTCTCGGCTCCCAGGCCTGCCTGTCCCTGGGGAGCAGCAGTGCACATGGGGAGCTCACTGGTCCCCGCTGGGATTAGCTGATCATGGCTTCAACCCTTGCCAGCTGTGGGACAGGGCAGGCTGCAGGACCTGATTCAGTCCCTCACCCACGCGTGGGCGGCTGGGTACGGGGAAGTCAGCCCTAGGACGTTGCTAGTGGGAGCCTCTGCTGCCCCCACCTCACAAGGCCCCCAGGGAAGTCCCCAGGCCGGTGCTCTGCCCGAGGCCTGCTGTGCTCAGCGCTGTTCCGTGGTCCTGTGAGAGCTGGGCCCTGCGTGGATGCCCCTCCCGTAACCCGGTTTCTGCTCTGCATCCCACATAGACGACTCTTCCACCAAAGTGGACCTGAAGGAGCCGTATGAGGCGGACGCCAGCAGCTTGTGAGTCCCGCCCCCACACCGCCTTCCCCACAGCAGGCCCCTCCCGGCACCTGCCCTGACGCCCAGTGCGCAGGGCCCTGCGGTGTCTTGGGTGCAGGTACAGGGGCCATGTTCTTGCAGCTCCTTCCCCGAGTGTGTGCCCACTGCGCCCCACGCCAAGACGGTCAGCGAGAGTGAGCTGAGCGCCACAGCCACGGAGCTGCTGCAGGACTACATGCTCACGGTAGGCGTCCGCACCTGGCAGCCCCGGGGCGGGAGTGGAGGGTGTTCCAGGGTGGGGTGGCTCAGGGCCGGGCCTCCCCCCATCACCATCCGCTCCCCACAGCTGCGCACCAAGCTGTCCTCACAGGAGATACAGCAGTTTGCGGCGCTCCTGCACGAGTATCGCGACGGGGCCTCCGTGCACGAGTTCTGCATCAACCTGCGGCGGCTGTACGGGGACAGCCGCAAGTTCCTGCTGCTGGGTGAGCCCCCCCGGGGGGGGGGGTCGGGCAGGTATTGGGGGGTGCTCAGGTAGGTCAGGTGAGTAGGAGCTCGCTGGGCAGAGAGTGAAAACGCCATTGCAGCTGAGGGATGGGCCCTGGGCCTACAGTGTCTCCCGTGGACCCTCGAGAGCAGGCTGGTTGGCAGGGACCGTGAAGCTCCTGATCCCAGCTCTGCTCCCCAGCTAGGGTGCCTCGTCTTGTCCATGAGTGAGGGGTCGAACCCCCCCCCCCCCACGGTGGGAGCCCAGCTGGGCAGTGGGGGTGCCGTGCCCAGGCCTCTCCTGTCCCTCCTCCACCTGGGGCTTCCCTGTGGGACTGCAGGGTCAGCTGCGGTGTGCCCCCAGGTCTGCGGCCCTTCATCCCCGAGAAGGACAGCCAGCACTTCGAGAATTTCCTAGAGACCATCGGGGTGAAGGATGGCCGCGGCATCATCACTGACAGCTTTGGGCGGTACCGGCGGGCGGTGAGCTCCACCTCCACCTCCACCTCCAATGGGAACAGAGTGGCCGGCAGCTCCGATGACCAGTCTGTGCCCTCGGAGGGGGACGAGTGGGACCGCATGATCTCGGACATCAGCAATGACATCGAGGCACTGGGCTGCAGCCTGGACCCTGACTCAGCCTAATGCCCGGCCGCAGCCACCTCCCCGCCCACAGCCACCTCCCCGCCCAGGGCTGGGCCAGGCCTGGGTGCGGGGCCTCTACTGTGAAGGAGATGGGCAGAGGCTGCCTGAGTGCCTGCCCACGGAGCCGGGACAGCCGTGGTTTTGCACATGACGTTCCTATCGAAACTCAGAGACCTTAAAGAAGTTGCTGCAATGTGAATACTTTATCTCTGCTGCCAGCGTGTTTCTAATCCTGTGGGCTCCGGTGTCCTCCAAGCCTTATGCCTGCCCCCCCCTCCTGCCCAAGCTGGGTACAGCGGTCTGGGGCCCTGCGCTGGCCTGGGCTGACACTGCCCGTGGGAGCTGGGCTGCTCTCAAGCCAGCCTGTGGGGAGGATCTGATGGGGTTTTTGCTTCCTGGACGTGGGGCCAGGAACAGGTGTCCTGGCACCTGTGGTTGTGAATGTCAGGCCCTTGCTGCAGGGACGTGGGCACCAGGCGCCGAGGGGCACAGCTTCTCGCTCAGGCCCCTAAGGTTCACCTGTTGATAATCTCCTCAGCAAATGTGTCCCCCTTATCCCTCTATCCCAGTCCCTCCCATCGTGCCCTTTGAGTGCAGGAGTCAGTGGGGTGACCCCAGGGGAGCCTGGAGACTGCACAGAGGTGTGGGGAAGCCTGGCCACCCCCTCTCAGGTGCCTCTGCTCCACAAACGCTGATGGTGCGAGCAGGGAGCCCCCCCTGCCCAGTGAACCCTGTGTTTTGTGGAGTCAGGAGCCTCTCCTCTGCTCAGGGCCCCCCCACCCTCTTACCCTGGCACTGTACACCCTGTGCTGGGTGGGAACCCACTTGGGTCCCTATGTTGTGTCTGGAGGGGAAGGTGTGGCTAGGCCACCAGGAGCCAGGGGCGCCTTCCTGCAGCCCTGCAGCATCTCCTTCCCAAGGCCCCTGTGGGAACCCCCCCATGGGGACTTCCTGTAGGACCCCCCTTAGGGGACCACCCCCCATGGGAACCTCCTGTAGGAACCCCCTTACTGGACCACCCCCCTGTGGGAACTGCCTGAGGCGTGGTGTTCTTATGGAACCCCAGTCCCCTAGCCCACACCTTGCCCATAGCCAAGTGACCAGGCTGCCTATAATCTTGGGGACTGTTGGGCACCCCAGAACATAGGGATGGGGGTCCCCATCCCATGAGGGGAGGACATGGGGCGGAACCACCATCCTGGATGTGTGGGCTCCGGGAGGTCCTGCCTCACCCGCTTGGCTGAGGGCCGCGGGGCAGGGGTCAAGGTGTGGTGAGCAGCAGCGCTGGGGGTGGGGGCCTGGCTGGCCAGTGGCTACATTGTCAGCTCCTGTGGGAAATGGGGGGAAAGGGTCAGGCCAGGGGGCCCAGCAGAGCCAGGTGAGGCGTCTGAAAGGGGCCAGCCCCTCACCATGATGGCGTTGACAATGTCGCTCTGGTTGTCCCTCAGCGCCCGCACGGCCTTGGCCCTGGACACGTTGGCCTGCGCCATCACCAGCTCAATGTCCCGCAGCTCCAGGCCCACCTCGTCCACCTGAGGGCACAGGAGGTGCTGGGCTGCCCCTGCCCAGCTGAGCCACCCCCTCCCCACTCACCACCGGCTCCTGGGGCCTTACCTCCTCCTCCTCGCCCTCCTCCTCCTCCTCCTCCTCATACCCTGGCTGCACCCGGGGCCCAGGTGCAGACTCGGGGACCAGGGGGGAGGGCTCAGAGGGCACCTTGAACTTCTCGGCAGCAGCTCTGTGCACTTGCTGGGACAGGTCCTCGATCTGCAGCAGCAGCAGGGCAGCCGTCAGCACCCCGTCTGGGCTTCCCCCCCCACCTTGCCCACCCCGGCCCAAGCTGCTGGCCTTGGCCTCCCCGAAGACCACATAGGTGTCCGAGGCCGGGCTCTTGAACACGTCGGGCTCGGCGATGACGAAGAGGATGTTCTTGGACTTATGGATGGTGATCCGGGTGACGCCCTGCACCTGCCTCAGGCCCAGCTTGGACATGGCCTGGGGGCACACGGCAGGCTCAGGCCCGGCAGGCCCACGGTCTGTGTGTGTGTGTGGGGGGGGAGCACACTGCGGTGGGGATGGTCCCAGGGACAGCCAGGTGCTGGACTCAGGCTGACAGGGCCCAGCTGTTTCAAGAAGGAACCCCCAACACCCACCCCCATGGGATTCACCACCTCAGGATGGGGGGTGGGGGGAGGGGCCCCCATCCTGGGTGGGGGTTGTCTGACCAGCCCTCACCCCCCCCCCCCACCCCGGGGGAGCAGGCCCCAGCCCACCTTCCTGGCTTTCTTCTCGCTACGGCTCTGCTTGGCTTTGGCTGCAGTTTCCTCGCTGCCACTGGCTGCGGCCTGGGGAAGGGTGGATCTGAGCACCAAGGTGGGTGTGGGGCCCCCTGCCCCCCGGATGCACCCCCCTCAGTGGCACCTGGGCTGGGCCCTGAGGGGCCTGGGGTCCCGAGAGGTCCTGCTCCCCCGACGACTCCCCATGGCTGTCGGAACAGCTGCCAGGAGCTGGAGGTGGCTCTGGGGACAGGGAAGGGGTGAGGTGGCCCTTCCTTCTTGCCTGACCCCCGCCCCGACCCCACCACCTCTGGCCCCTGGTGGACAGCGCCCGCCTGGCCTCACCTTCCTCTAGGCTGTCCTGCTCGTCCTGCTGCTGGGTGGCTGGGAGCCCTTGAGGGCTGGGGGGGCCCTGGGGCCCGGAGCCAGGAGGCACTTGGCAGGGGAGTGGGGGCCGCAAGGCTGAGTCTTTGGCATGGAGGCCCCCCGGGGGGGTCACCTTGGGGCTGAGGAGGGAGGGGAAGGGCGGAAGGCCAACACGCTGCCTGGACTCCCGGGGGTGGTTCCTGGTTCCTGAGAAGGTAGCCCGTGGGGCTCCTGCCTGGGCTGATGGGAGGTCCTCCCCCTCCCCCAAGGTTTCCCGTGGACCCTGGCAGGGGACAGGGGGCACTGTGGGGGGCAGGGCTGCCCCAGCGAGGACCCTGGGCACAGAGAGCTCAGGCCTTGGTTGCCTGTCTTGGGGCTGCAGTGGGGAGGGGATGGGGATTCCAGGGGCCGCCTGGGCCTGCTCATCACCTACACCTTGTACCTGCTCCCGTCTGGAGGAGGGTGGTGAAGACATGGGGGTGGGCTCCTCAAGGCAACTGCTCCCCACCCTGGGCACAGCCCTTGATGGAGACTCAGAGGCCACAGCCGACAGAAGCCTGGGGTCCCCTCCACCCTCTGCTGGGTTCTGGGGCTGCACCTGTCCACCCTTGGGGCAGTCGCTCCCAGGAGCCTTCCCAGCACCTTGGGGTGCTGGCTCAAAGCCTCCGTCCCCCTGGTTTCCTTCCCCAGGGGCTTCTTTTGAGGGCATGCGGGGCTCAGCTCCCACACCAGCAGGCAGGTGGGCCCCCCTGTCAGGTGCCAGCAGGCCTCTGGCTACTTCCTTTCCACTGGAAACTGGCTCAGGGGGGTCTGGGATCTCTGAGGCAGGCTCAGGGGGGTCCGGGGTCTCCGAGGCAGGTTCAGGGGGGCCCGGGATCTCTGAGGCAGGCTCAGGGGGGCCCGGGGTCTCCGAGGCAGGCTCAGTGCGTTCCAGGATCTCCCAGGCAGGCTCAGGGGGGTCCGGGGTTTCTGCAGCAGGCTCAGGAGGGTCCGGGGTCTCCGAGGCAGGCTCAGGGGGGTCTGGGGTTTCTGCAGCAGGCTCAGGAAGGTCCGGGGTCTCTGAGGCAGGCTCAGGGGGGTCCGGGGTCCCTGAGGCATCCTCAGGGGGGTCCGGGGTCTCTGCAGCAGGCTTGGGAGGGTTCGGGGTCTCTGCAGCAGGCGTGGGAGAGTCCGGGGGCTCTGAGGTAGGCCCAGATGGGCCCAAGGCTTCCTTGGAGAGGCCTGGGGGTCCCAGTGCCTCTGTGGGGGTGTATAGGTGGTCTTGGATGTTTGCAGTGGGCTCCAGGATCTCTGGGGTGAAAGTGGGGGGGTCTGGGATCTTTGCAGTGTCAGGAGCCTCTGAGGTGAGTTCAGGTATGTCTCGGGCCTCCGTGGCAGGCTCAGGGGTACCTGGGGTTTCTAAGGCAGGCTTGGGGCGGCCTGCATCTTCACATGAGGCCCAGGGAGTCCCCACATCTGCAGCAAGCTCCGGGCCAGCCTGGTGGGTCTGGTCCAGGTCTCCAGTGCAGCCCATGTCCTTCCCCCAAACTGCCCCCTGGGCCATGGAGGCCACGGGCTCTGTCCCTGGGGCCCCGCCTGCATCTGCCTTCGGGGTCTGCAGAGCAACTGGGCTGGGTGCCCTGCCCAGCCCCTGCGTGGTCTGGGGCTCGGTCCTGGGCTCAGGGGCTGGGGCAGTGTAGGCCTGCTCTTGCCAGGACCGAGGTGAGGCCCTGGGGACGGGCCCTGCTCCAGCTAGGAGGCCTGCTCCTTGCCACCCAGCCTGAGTGGTCACGTCTGTGACCCCTGAGGCTTCCTGCGGGGCGTGGCAGGCCAGGGCCACCGGGGACATGGGGCCTGGAGCAGGGGTGGCCCCGGAGACTAATGTGCCCACGTGTCCCTCGGAGGCCACGGGGCCGTCCTGCTGGTCGGTGGGCTGAGCGTGCGGCTCCCCGCTGTACAGTCTCTCGTCATCTGCTCCAGGGTAGGAGGCTGAGTCGGGGTCCGAGGAGGCGGCAGAGGTGTCGTCCCAGAAGGCGAAGGCCTCGTCCACGCCCTCGGTGACCGACAGGTCGGACAGAGACTGCAGGGAGGAGGCGAAGGTGCTGTCGTCCTTGTCCTCACCAGCCCAGTCCCCATCGGCAGCTGGACCCTCTGGCTCCTGCTCCTGCTGCTCCTCGGGGGACAGGGGCGTCACCTCCACCTCCTCCACCTGGAAGAGCAGGCTGCCCCGGAACGGCAAGAGGGCGGCGGGGACCATCGGGTCCGGGGCCAGGACATCCAGGTCGAAGAAGTGGCCCTCCTGGTCCCAGGAGGAGCTGCTGTCCGTGGAGAGGCTGGACTCAGGGGACGAGGGCCCCGGGGACCCTGTGGGGGGCCAGTCCTGCTCCAGGGTCTCAGAACCGGGTGGGGAGAAGCCAAGGCCGGAGGGCACACCTAGCCCTTCCTCGGGAGCCAGGCTCAGGGAGCAGGAAGAGGACGGGGATGAGGCCCAGCTTTCTGTGTCTGCGGTAACGTAGGAGCCTGAGGGTGAGGGGGGCGGCGAGTCCCCCATGGGCCTGGCCTCAGCCTGGGCGTCCCTGGCATCCCAGCGGGGCCTGGAGCTGGGGAGCAAGGCAGGGGTCTCGCTGGGAGTGGAAGGAGGCGTGAAATAGGCCTCGGAGTCTGGTGCAGGAAAAGGCACGGGAGGGTCACTCCGAGAACATGATGCAGGGGGGTGCAGGCTGGCAGGCCCCCCCTCCGGGTCCCTGAGCTGTGGTGGGGCTGCCCAGGGTAGTGGGGGTGCCTGGCATGTCTCCTCCCCCATCACAATCCGGGGCTCCAAGGTGGTGGGGAGAGGCCGCTCGGCAGGCTGGACCTCAGGGGGCCTTGGGCTGGGGCCCCCCTCCATGGGGACCGCCCAGGCTGAGAGCACCTGGCCAGGCCCCACATCCCCACTGGCTCCCTCAGGCGGGGGCCGGGTGCCCGGCTTGCTGAGCAGGAAGGTGAGGTCCAGGGGGCTGGGCCCAGGGGTCAGGGCACACTGCTCAGGCCGGTCCCCTCTTTGAGTGGTGGCCGCTGCCGTGTCACAGGACCCGTCTGTGGAGAGAGAAGGTGTGAGGAAGGGGTGCCGCCTGGAGGGGGACAGGGAGCGGTAATTGTTATGTCGGGAATTTCCTAGGTCTGACCACAGCGACCAGCTTGGGGTCTGTGTGAGGACGCAGCTGTGGCACAGATGGGCACACTGCTTTTCTGCAAGGTGCTTGGCAGCAATGACGCAGCTCCCTGCCTGTGACCCACTGCCCACCCCTCCCAAGACCTCCACTCTGCTTGGCTCTGGGTATGGGTTCCTGTGCCTCAGCTTTCTGTCTGCAAAGGGAAGTGTCCACCAGACCTGAGGCGAAGCTCCGAGGGTGGCCCTGCCCAGGTGCCCATCTGCCTGCAGCAGGCCGGGGCCTGGGACCACACTGCTAGGTGCTCGGTGGTCAGGGGGGTCCTGAGAAGGGGTCCTTTGGGTCCACTGGGGTGTGACCAACACCCAGCACCTGAGGTGGGTGTGGCGGGCAGGGCGGGGCGCCTGAGGCTGGGCTTGGCATGGTGCCCTCATCCACCCACATCGGGCCCCAGGGCAGCGGGCGGGTGGAGCTGGGCCAAGCCTGCAGTGTGGGGAGGCCTACAGGTCAGAGGTTTGAGTGACTGGTTCAAGGTCACCAGGCTCTGGCAGGGTCACCAACTACTGGGTCTGGGGACACCAGCCCCGTCCCCTTTTCTGGACTCAGAAGGAGGCCAAGCCCCTGGACCCGGCAGGGCCCCATCGCCAGGCGACCTGCCCACAGCAAGGTGCCCTTGGCCCTGAGTCGCACATGGCTGACCTCCAGCAGGCCGCCCATCAGGTCTTCCTGGCCCGGGGGGAACCGGCGCAGTCCTGGCCTCCCAGGAGGAGGCCTGCCTGCGGCAAACTGCCCCCGGCCCTGTCCCCCAGGACCCCCCCACCATGGTGCCCTCTGGCCTCCCTTCCTGCTCCTCCCTCCGGGACCAGTATGGCCTAGTGGCCTGCAGGCAAGTGGGGGACAAGTGTCCCCAGACCCAGGGTCGGCTGGGAACCGCGTCTCCGGTCCAGATCCGACCCGCCCAGGCACACGGCTGCTTGCAGACAATGAAGCGCGGGGCCGGGACTCTCCGTCAGCACCCGACGCCCGCGCCCCCACCCCCGCCCTTTCCCGCAGTCCCGGGGCGGCTGGTCGGGGGTCAGCATTCAGGGGTCGCAAGGACGGGGCGAGGGGCAGGGACAGACAGAGGGTGGGGGACGCACGCGGGAAGCGCAGCCTCACCTGTGCGGACCCCGCCCGCCTCGGGCAGCAGCAGCTCGGAGCGGGCCGCCTCCCCGGGCATGGCTGGCCGCGCGCCCGACCCTCCGTCCCGGTCTCTCCGCGCGTCGGTCCCGTGGAGCCTGGGAGGCCACCGCCCCTCGCCCGGGATGGGGTGGGGGCAGGGGGGGGGTCAGAGGGTGACGTCACGCCGCCCCGCCTGCCGGTGCCCAGATGAACGTGCGCGCCGCCAGGCACGGCGAGCGCGGTCCTCCCGCCCCGGCGGGCGCCCTCGCCGGAGCGGACCGTCTGCGCAGAGCGTCTCCCGGCGGGCTCGCGGCGGGCGGGAGGCGGGGCCCCAGCGGCATCACACCCCGGAGGGTCGGGGAGGGCGGGCGGGTCGCCAGGACTCCGAGTGCGGGCGGAGGTAGCTGGAAGCTTTAGGGCGCGGGGCGCTTTGGGGGGCTACGCGGCCCTCTGCCCGGCTCCCCGCCCCACCGGTCCCGGTCGGGGTCCGCCCCGCGAGCGCCTCCATCCGAGAGGTGAGCTGGGCCCGCAGTTCCGCAGTGATTGGCTGGTCCTGTCGGTCCCCATGGCAACCGCCTCCGGCTCCGAGCAACCAGAAGGGCGGGGACAGTCAGAGCTGCGGCCGCCCGCCCTTCCCCTCGCCCAGCCTCCCGCCCAGGTGGCCGCCCGGTTCCCGGCAGCGCCCGCCCCGCCCCAGGACGCGAGCCTTCGCTCCCGACGTCGGACCGCGTGCCAGGCTCTGGGAGCGTCACTCACCCAGACGGGGAGGGGGGGGGGGGGCCGGAGCACCGACTGTCAGCAGCTGTGCTGGCGGGTGGGTGTCCTCCATCCTGCCCACGGCTCCACCCCGTGCCCGCGGGGCCAGGGGGTCCAGGCCCAACCTCCGCCGTGCACCCCGGGTGTCCCCTGTCCCTGGAAATCCTCCGTCTGGGACACCTGTTCCTCTTCCTTCGTCTCCCCTCCCCTCCCAGGGGCGCTAAGTCGCCCCTCCCGTGTCTCCTGCCCTCACCTCCCTTACTCCACTGCCAACAGCTGCCACCACCTGGCCACCAGGAACCAAAAGCCCTTTATGGGCCGGGCTTGTCTGGATGAGATGGCCGGGGGTGCCCCGCCCCCCCCATGGTAGATGCTGGAAACAAGACCATCTCATAGTGAGGGAGCTCAGAGCAGCTCCCCACAGGAGTGCCCAGCCGATCACCAGGACCAGGCAGGCACATTCTGCCCCCAAGGAATCCAGTCCTGCCAACTCTGGGGTGCCTAGCAGACTTGGGAGGATCCGGGAGGGCCCTGAAAGGGCAGCCCACATCTCCCACTGACTACAGGGCAGTGGAGAAGGCACTGGCAAGGGGGTGCCCACCAGGAAGCGCCTCCCAAGCCCCATGAGGCCGACAGTGATGCAAAGCCTGGCAATGCTCGTTACCGGAGCCTCAGGGCCTGGGAGCGCAGCCCCATAGGACGGCTGTCGGAGAGAATAAAACACTCAGACCCAATCGCCTCCCTGTCCAGGACACTACGAAAAGTCACCCATCGTACCAGGAAAGTCAGCTAGAAAAGTCACTAAGGGCCTGGCAGTGGTTCCCTGGCTGGGCATTGACCCAGGGACCAGGTCACACAGACCCCCAGCAGGGGGTGTTGTAATCACTGAGTCACAAAAAGGAAACAGGCAGAGAATTGATCAGCAGCCCAGGAACCTGTGGGCTGAGAGCAGAGCCGGGGGGCAGCTCCCACTTCCTTAGTGGGACTCTCAGATCCTTGAGCTGGTTCTGCACCCCAGGTTCATGTCTGCTGGTCCTTCACCTTGCGGCGCTCCAACCCACCTGGGCTTGGAATCCCCAGCTTCAGAACACTCTCTCTGTCCCCCACCCTCTGCTGTGCAAATGACTGTGTCCTATGCACTGGCGCCTGGGGGCTCCCCATTTACCTCAGCCTGTTGAGCAGAGGGGTGGGCAACAGCTGGGACGGGCATGGGGCACGAGGGGCCCTTCTGGCTGTACTGGTGGAGGCCAATGCCCAGCATGCCCCCTGGTGAAGGTGCAGTCGGCATTGAGGCCGGGTGAGACGAGAGAGGACTCCTGCTCCTGCGCTAACGGCCCCAAATATCGGGCTCTCGTGACCCTGCCAGCACAGGCCACCTGACATGGGTGCGAGGGCACCTCCAGGACGACTGTTCACACCCCAGTTAGAACCCCACTGAGCACCCACTGGTCTCACAACTTGAGGACTCAGTCTGAGCTGGCTGACCACAGGTCCGAGGCCACGTGGGAACGCACACAAGGAAGGTCTGTGGGTGGCAGAGCAGCCAGCCCCTCTGCCCAGCTCCATGCCTCTCAGACAAGTGGTTGTGCTGACGGGGAGGAGGGAGCGCACAGGGCAGAGGCCTCGGGGCCACCCCAGCCCACAGCCGACTGGGTGGTGAGAGCATGGTGGACAGTGTGGGGTCACAGCAAAGCACAGGAGGCATCCTGGTGTTAAAACCAAAGTTAAAGATTTATTTCCCACGAGAGGGCAGGGCCACACAGCGCTGGTGGCCCAGGCCCTGCATGTGTGTCCTCATTGCCGCCTAGAGCCCAGGTCTGGGCCCCCGGGCAGTTCATGCAGGCAGGTCACTTGGCCAGCTCCTCTGCCACCGACTTGCGCATCTTGTCCTTGAGGTAGGCGGCCTTTTGCCACTCGGATCGGAGCTCCAGCCACTCGTAGTAGGGGACCTGGGGGAGGGTACCGTGTAGGTGGGGCCCAGCGCGCCTGCCGCCGCTACAAGCAGCACAGCCCCAGCCTCCATCCTGCAGGGGCAGGGGCAGGGGGACCAGTGCCGGGCTCGGCAGGGCTCAACCACTGGTGCTGAAAGCGGCTTCTGAATGTTTCAGTTGTTTTAACAAAGAAACTGACAGCATCTCATGTGGCCGCTCACAAGCATTTCTTGGAAGGAGCAGGAGGGACGGAGGTCTTCCAGGCGAGAGCAGGGCTCCGTGCCGCTCACCTGGTTTGAACCTGGGCATTCTCCCCCCCCTCCCCACAACAGGCCCTGGCTGTGCAGGTGGGAGCAGGACCTGAAGCCTCGCCGACATTGCCCCTGCAGCCACCACCTGCCCAACAGGTACTCACGTCCACCACGAGGAAGCCGGCAGCCAGCACGTGGCGCCGGGCGAGCACAAAGCGGCCCAGCAGGTCCTTGCTACGGCTAGTGAAGTTGGAGAACTCCCAGCACAGGAAGGCCAGCCTGCGTGGAGGGAGAGGAGGCACTGGGCTGCCGTGTCTGTCCTCAGAGGGCTGGGCAGCGCAGGGCAGGACACCACCAAGAAGAGCCGGGGAGGACCTAAGTGCACGGCCTACCTCTTCGCACTGGGTGGTGGCACCTGGCCACCCGAGGGCGGGGCCAGATGAGGGGCCACAAAGTCCCTCAGGGGCAGGAACTGGCCTTCGGTGTCCAGCAGCACCTCTGCATCTGCGGAGGGGACGACAGACGGAATGGTCAGCTGTCCCCAAGTGGAGGGGCAGGGCAGGGCAGGGCAGGGAAGGCTAGGTGGATGGGTAGGGCGGCTCACCGAGAACCCAGCCATACTGTGTGACCACAGAGAAGCGGCCCCGGTCAGCTCCCCCCAACAGCCCCTTCAGGGTCTCCTGCAGCTCCTTCTGCAGAGGTGTCACCTTCCTTTCAGGGGCCAGGGGCCTGGGGTCCAAGGCGGAGGCCGGCAGCAGGGGGCCCGTGTACTCAGGGTGCTCCAGCCGGGCCGTGGTGTTGATATGCAGCAGCTTCTGAAAGGTGCTCTGACCCCTCGGGGACCTGTCCCCTAAGGGAAGAGGTACAGTGAGGAGGGGAGCACTTGATGGGTCACCTGCTGGCAGGTGGCAGAGCAGCAAATGCTGGGGAGCCCTGGCCCATCGTCTCCCCTGGCCCTGGCCCTAGAGGCTCCCACCCACACCTGGCCTTGGGCACATAGGCTGGGTAGCGCAGTCCCAGGGCAGCACACAGACCCCCGCCCTCACCTAGGAACTGGGTGTGCAGCTCGGGGCGCAGCACGGCCTGCAGCTCCAACGCCTGGGCCTGCTGCAGCACGCACAGGGCCCACAGCATGTCCACCTGCAAGGCCGGGTCCAGGTTGGCCAGCTGACGCCCCAGCCTCTCGTGTACCTGGGGGACAAGAGGGGTGCAGGGGAGGCTCTGCTCAGTATACACACGTTCTGAGTGCAAGGCCGCCACTGGGAAAGGTGCCGGGAACCATCCAAATCCCCTGGGACCCATCTAGACAGAAGGACATTCAACTGCGCTCCCCCACGGAGCCTCAATGGGCAGAAGGTGAGGCACAAACCACCTCTCCAGGACGCTGAGTGGACGCAGCTCAGCTGGCTGGGGTGGTGCCCCTACACGGACCCTGCCAGTGGGTCGGAGCCTTGGGGGCGTTAAGGTGGTGACAGGAAGTGAGCCCCCCAAGAACGCCTCCTGGGCCTGCAGCTGCTCTGGCCCACGGTGAAGTGCTGGGGTTCGAGTGTTGCCCCCAACAACCCCAAGAAGTCTCTCCAGCTGGTCGCTCTGCCCCCTGCCCCTGCCAGGCTCCCTCCTTCCCACCTGCAGGGAGACCGTACCAGGTTGAAGAACGAGTCCTCTTGCTCTGGACGGAAGTTCAGGCGGGCAAAGGCCAGCAGCACGTTGCAGAGGTCCGACATGGCGATGCTCTGGGCCCTGCTCAGGACGTGCTGGGCACAGGGAGGCGGGGGGGAAGATGAGGTGTCCACGCCCGCTCCTCCCGGCAGCAGCCCCTCCGAACCCGCCCCGCATGGCTGTGGAAATGCTCCTTAACCAGTAGGTGCTGTGCCGACCAGGTGCCCATGCACCTCAGCACAGGCACCATCTTCCTCACACCAACTCCCTGTGGCAGCTGAGCGGGTCTCAGCTTCGCCACCTGCACAGATTGCCAGTTCGGTGCCCACTGCAGCCACCATGACTGTGGCACAGGGAGAAATCCTTCTCTCCCTGCAACGGCGTCCCTCCACGTGCAGAGCAGGAACCCCATGTTTGCACTGGGGGTTTCTAGCCCCTGGACCTTCCTGACAAACCCCAGGACTCAGGTGTTTACCCTGCTCACCTGGGCAAAGGCCTCGAACAGGGGCAGGCTGAGCCACTTGAGGAAGGCGAAGGACTTGGCGCAGCGGGCCACCTCGCCGGACGTGAGCCTGGGCACGTGGGGCAGCAGGTCAGTGGCCAGGCGCTGGAACACCTGAGTCTGGTGGAAGCCGAGTTTGCCTTCGGGACAGAGCAGACGCTGGGGTTCACCTGGAGGCCGACCCAGCACCCCAGCCCAGCCCCAGGTCTCAGAGCTTGGTGTCTGTAGCCAAATTTATCCCTGAGGCCCAGCAGAGGGGCCCAGGGCCCATGTGCCACATTGTTTCTGTGGCAGCTTTCCGGGCCGGTGCTGCCACTGGGGGGACAGGCACCGAATGTGACATGGCTGCAGTGAGGGCGCCCCGGCCCTGGGCCCAGGCTCACCGTAGGCGTAGGCCAGGTCCAGGAGGATGCCCTTGCTCAGAGGGAAGGGCTTCTGGACCAGGTGGTAGGAGATGGCCCGCAGCAAGGGCACCGACCGCCGGTTCTCAGCTGCCAGTGCCACCAGCACCCTCTGCAGCTCTTCCGGGCCGAACTGCTCCACCAGGTCCAGGCACTGTCAACCACAGCCTAGGGTCAGCTCGGCGCCCACGACCAGGGTCCCATGCAGCGCAGCCCCTGCGAGACAGCAACTGGGCCTGAGCTTACTACCCACAGCCCCCTGCAGGGCCCAGGCGCCATGTCCAGAGCCAAGCTGATCACCAGGGCCCAGGGCAGGGGACCCAGGGCCATTGAGTGGTGGCCCCTGTGATGGCAGCCATGTGGCCACCCTATGGCTGTGGGCTGGGAGTTGGGCTTTGGAGCTGGCCCGGGCCCCCTAGGGACGCCGTGTGCACGAGGCCATCGGCGGAGGGAAAAGGAGCCAACAGGCCCTGCCCACCCTGGCTCTCCCTGGCTCTCCACCCCAGTACCTTGTCCTCCAGATGGTTCATCAGTGATTCCGAGAGGGACCCTGCCTTCGTCAGGAGGGCCACCAGCGTGCGGCCGTCCTCAATCTCCACCCAGCGCCGCTCCAGGTTCAGCAGCAGCTCGGCCAGCAGCTCCCGGGAGCCCCGCTCCTGCATGTAGGCGGCGCTGGACTCGGCCAGGAAGGCCAGGTGCTTGAACTTGAGCCTGCGCATACGCCAGCGCACCTCCTGCTCCACCGACTGCAGCTCCTTGCAGGTGGCAGGCAGCGCCAGTGCGTACAGGCTCCGGAGCAGCTGCACCAGGGTGCCGTGCCAGACGGTGCTTATCTGGGGGGACACAGGCAGGTCACGCCGGGACCCAGGCAGGCACCGGGGCTCTGCCCTGGCCGGGCCTGTGTGCCGGGCCGGCTGTCCAGTCCATCACCTGCAGCAGGAACTCTGAGAGGTAAGACCCTGGAGTCTCCTCCCACCTGACCTGCGCTCAGCCCTGCCCACCCGGCCACCCGCTTCTGCTGCTCCGCCTGCCCGTGCAGGCCGAGGCCAGAGGGAGGCCTGCGGGGCGCGACTAGGACCCAGACAGGCCAGTCTTGTCAGTAAACTCGTTCCTTTGCTGATGACAATGACAATCTCTAGCTGTTCGTTTCCTTGTTCCAAGCAGCACAGGGAGGCCCTTTGCCCTTAGACATGTCGGCACCAGAGCCCTGCCACCCCCACTCCCAGGCTTTGGGAGACGGCAGCTGCCACCACCACCAGCTCTTCCAAAACGCAGGCCTTCTGGTGTGGCCTGCACGTGTCAGGGACCAGCACCCCAGAGGCCTCACCGCCCGTGTCACACGCCACTCCCCTGCGTCTCTGAGGGAACTGCAGAACCAGAGCCTGCAGCCGGTGGTCTGACATCGGCCCTGCCCCCTGCCCCCTGCCCCGCTTCCTCCTAGGTCTCCATGCGGGCCCTGCAGTGTTTCCAGGGCCCAGAGAAATATGAAGCCACCCGAGGGGCCATGGCCCAGACCCACCCTCGTGGGAGGTGGCGGGGCTGTGCTCTGATTGCTGGGGGCTCTTGATCCGGTCCCAGCCTGTCTTCATAGGTGGGACCATGCTGCCAAGAGGGACCAAACCACTCACACGAGTGAGAAGGGAACGCCGCTGTGTGGCAGGTGGGGAGAGGTAACAGTTTAATCTCAGTGCCATGAGGCCCGGCGCCCGTGTCTTTCTGTACGGTTCCTGGACAGCAAGGATTTTTAAAAAGCTTGGTCTCCCTAAGCATGGTAAATACTTTGCTCCCAGCTTGTTACAGCTTAAACTTTATCATGTTTAGGTTTTTGCTTCAATTGTGTCTATATTCAATAAATAACTAGAATTACAGCCTTAAAACAGGAGGGCCCCTAACCAACCATTTGTATGCCATAAGTGTCTATAGACGCAAGTGGGGGAACTTTTTAAGTTAAATTCAAA